>JAGFNQ010008295.1:0-53578 GCA_024364735.1 Boesenbergia rotunda | reverse complement strand
AAAAACAAACCGCTGTATCTAGAGATAACCTGCCTATAGTAGCTCTGCTCTAGTTCACTTTATGCTGAGTGGTTGAGTGAGCTTACATTTCTTGACAGAAAAAATGTTGGTTAGAGACTATGATGGACCCTTATTTATGTACTTCATCCTCTTAAAACATAAGATAAACGCAGATTGTTGATGTCGCTGCGGTATCTTTTGAAACACCTGCATGGCAATCAACCTGCTCTCCTTTCCTATTATAACGTGTGAGGCACAGAGATCGGTTGGATCAGGCTGCATGCATTACAATGGTTGCAATTCTTGTTCAGGAACAGGTGCATCGACGGGCCTGTATGTACTGAACCCTTTGCTCTGTCTCCAGAAGTACCACACCAAGAGGGTCGAGAAACTGAGCAAAATCGCAAGTGATATTCCTACGACAATTGCCACTGCATGCTTTCCCCACCATGTTCTGCAGTGTAGAACCACGAGTTAGGGATAATAGAAGAAAGTCTTCGGCGGATGTCCAAAATAGCCAAAATTCTCCGCCAATCCAAACTAACTGGAAGAGAGAATAAAGGTGAACCATAGAACAAGTCAAAGTCTTTGTAGAGTCAGACATTTAAAACTTAATTAAAGAAATTTAATCAGAGATGATTGTATTGCTTTAGGCATTGTATGTCAAATAACCCCAAAAAACACGTATGGCATAACCATCAACCAATCAATTAAAATAGCAGCAAATGCACCTAATTAGATTTTTGAAATCCTTTTTTTTTTTTTGCCTGATGCTACCTATTGAAGATGATTAGGGAATTAATAATGGAAGTGGATGACACTTGTGGAATCCTGCATTGCTTGAAAACTAACAAGGGAATCCTAATCCACCATGAGAATCATGGGATCAGGTGGTAAACCTACAAAATTTTACAACCATGCCAAATCATAAAATTGTATGCTTAATTGGATCACTTGGTATCATAGACAGCAACATAATGACCTAGTTAAAAGGTGAAGTATTCTGAAGGAAAGTTATTTCCATCATATTTACAAATGGATATTACAACATTTGACAGTCAAATATTTTGCCCATAAAAAGAACAAGAACCTGGCCAAGAAACTGTAAGCGAAAAAGTTCACCCATAAGACCTCAGTTTTCTTGTATAATTGAAAACAAAAAGGAAACAAAAACAATAAAAAAAAGCCAACTAACTAGAAGTGTTATTACCTTCTTGAAGGAGGCACAATATTCCATTCAACCAACTGATAACTTCCAAAATTTTCAGGAAGCTGAACTTGATGCTCAGTTAACCGGGATATAATGTTCTGCAATTTAGTACCCCAAGTCAGAGGTGTTATAACATGTAAACCTCCCAAAAGTTTCTAAAGAGAAGTTTTACCATAGCTGTTGAACTAGAAAAGTAACTGGAAGACCCATCTGGAATAATTTCCCACCTTACTCGGGTAGTGTTTCCCTCACTTGTAATATTTATCAAATGAACCTGCAAACCAATAAATTATTGCATCAGCTGATATAGGGAATCAAGTATAATAATATCTAGCAAAACCCAATTCTTGACGGCTGTGACAACATCAGGTCTCCAGTCACCAAAATGAAGTAGTAGTTTAGTCTACTAGACTAAATTGTCAACTTGTGCCCTAAACTTGTACGTGCAATATCACCGTTTAAGATATCAATTAAAAGTTTGTTCTTACCTGATTTGTATTCACCCCCAATTCATGCGCAAGTAGCACTGCTAGTTCCTTTCTATGGCGTAATAGTTCAGCATATGTAATGTTCAGAGACATATCAAAGGTTATAAGCCCAATTTCGAAGTGATCTGAGCGGCGTGAAAAATCAAGAGAAACCCATGTTATTTACTTGCAGCATTAAGTACTTTTTTCAGATAGAATATGCTCAAACATGGACATAATCGACTAGATTTACAATGCTAAATCTGTATTGAAAATATTTGATGTCAATTCTAAAGCTAGTAATTTACCTAGATCTTTAAATAAATGTAATAAAATAAAAAAATAATGGTCCAATGGACTAGCCCTGAAAGCAGATAGCTTTATTACCTGGTAAAACAGTAGGAGAAGGAGCAGGTGAGTCAGAATATGGTGGAAGTTGCTGACGGTGAAGGTGCCGGTGATGAGGCTCCGCCCATATGTAATCTCTCCCATAATTCAGAACAGTTGGTTTTCCAAAATCCAATTTTCTCATTCTGACGGTCATAAGTGACCAATGTATTCCTAACAATAATGCCTGCAACAGGAACAAGATATTGGAAGTTTAAATATGAGATGTTATTACTAGTATAGAAGTAACGCTGATTACATTGAAAGAGGAATGAAGCTAACAAAAGCAAGTGCTATTAAATAAAGGCCTTAGGAAAACAATTGCCGTACCCCCTAGAAGTGTCGTCCGGTCTTTTCCATTTTGAAAGACTCCTAGACAATAAGCACCGCTAACCTTTGAGTGCTTTTGGTTGGAAAAACACAAAAAGGTGCAGGAAAATTAGGTTGGCAAAACACACACACACACACAAAAAATAAGAAAAAGGTTTACAAGCAAAGCATGCTAAGAAGATAATATTTTCATAAATATATTACCATACTTACCCGGAACAAGTAGTTCTCTGGTGAAAGTAATAGCTTTTCTCCATTGCCAAATACCATATGAACTTTTGGGAAGATGTTTGACAGTTGAGAGACAACACTGGAAATAGTTACAAGATCTTGAGTATAATGCTTGACTAATTGTATCACACTTTTATAAGCACAATACATTTCTAAATAAAATGGCTATGATACCTTCCCGCGCCAGAAAAGCAAATATCTTTATAATTGGGATCAGGTCCAGGTATTTGTTTAAGGGAATGTACCTTGCTCATGATCTGTGAAATGAGAGATAATATTAATTCAACAAAAATGTTGTTAGCAGATATCTAGCTTACGCCGACTAATCCTGGGGTGACCAGTCCCCACGGAAGTACATATCTTCCAAACATTGAACCCATCAGAACAAAAATGTTGTTCTTGATACATACAAATGTTGTATAGCTTCTCTTCAATAAAAAAATATTTGTATTAACACATAGATGATCCTAATGGGCAGGTAATTCAGAAAAGTTCTTCACTATTCTATAATATTAAGGATCAGATTTTAGTATCACTACTTCAATACCTTCAATAAATGCTTTCTTGAGTGTGACATGGAAAGAGTAAAGTTTTCTTTTTTGAAAGTATCTCAAAACCATTTGGAATTGGCACCCATGGATAGGTTTCAGGTGTTACTTGTGCAAATAAAATATGTTAAGACAGAATGGTACAAAGAAACTTACAGCGCCTTTAAAAGCCAAAAATGCTTCTTTTGGCAGATATGCATATGTGGTTCCACTATCCAAGACTGTGCCATGCTTGCCATCAAATACCCTTGGATCTAGTTTCAGCGGTCTACCATCCACGTCTATTGCCTTGAGCTCAATATTGTAGTATGGACTGTTGCCATCCGGAGATCAAAAAAAATCTGGGAGATGTATTAAAATGTATATGGAGAGAAATTCTAATGTTTTTTATTCATATAGATGCAGATATGCCATACCTTCTAGCAGAATTTGATAGGGAAAACACCATGTCAGTAGGTGGAGTTATCTCACCTAGGACCATTGCACCTCCACCAATATCCATCCCACCATAGCATAAAGAAAACGAATCGCCAATAACACTTTTTGAAACAAGCTGGTCCATTATACTGAGCTGTCCTCGGCCCAAACCAATTATGCCATCAGCATGTTGACTAAATAAATCGCCAGTTTCAGAATTTTCACACCCAAAAATAGCACGCTGAGGTTTAAGTTCACTTTCTGTTCCAAACGATATAAGGTCCTCACCAAGAACGCCACTACTCGAGCTCATTTCAGCATATTGTCTCTCGTAAGTACACTGCAGTTGGTCCTGGTCACAGGTACAAGCAACATTGCATTGTACGGGTTCATATGTGCTTGATGAATCAGGTTGAAATCTTGGGTCCTACAGAACAAGAGTTTAAATGTAAATGAGAAGAAACATTGACCAAATCTGCTATTGGATAGACAGTAGAGCAAGTTAAAATGTAACAAACAAATGCCAGGTTAAACAGCCATTGCACCATATCGTTAATGCGCTAGGAAAACAATAAACTCATTTGCATGAAGGAAGAGTGCACTAACAATAGATTTCCTACTCAATTAAAGTATTCTATTGAAGTATAAAGACCAACTAGAATAGGAAATATTATGCACAACAGCTGTATGTGTGATAAGTACATGGGTAGGAACTCTAACAGTGTAGAATCTCTGAAAAATTCTAATTGAAGTGGAATTCAGTTGATGTGCAAATGTTCAGTTCACTTGTTGAAGGAGAATGAAATACTTAAAAATTGACATCTGTATCATATAAGAGGGTTTTCTCAAAAAAAGAAGAATTTACTTGATAAAAGAATAAACTTAACATATGAGTTTACTATAGAAAAGCCAGAATATTTTCAGATTGTGATACATTTCGCCACCAGAACTTTGAAGCATCCTACATCTAAAAAAAAAAAATCCAATTTTCCATAAGTAAACCATCTCCAAATACTCAAATAGCCACAAGCATACATTTCACCACCAGAATTTTAAGCATCCTACCTCCGAAAAGACAAACCAATTGTCAATTAGAAAATCATCACCAAATACTCAAATAGCCGCAAGCATTGCCATAGTTCCAAACTATTCAAGGTTTGAGATGAAAGACAAGAAAATACAAGGCAAGGATTCTATTTGATTTATTCTTGATAAATAGCTACTAGAATATAAAATTTGTCTAGAATAAACAGATTTTTAAATTTCAACTAGCCATTATGCTTATCCTGTTGCATGATCTGCATAACAGAGAATTTTTTCTAATGACTTGCTTTATAAGTTGATTCATTATGAAAGGAAACAATTGGACAATATGGAAATGGTAAATTCTTGCACATAAATCCAATTTTCTTAGATTCAACAGATTATGAACATGCATATAATCCAGGTCTGGCATAATAATAAACTGTTGATTCCAATGATGTGGAAATCTAAATGAAGTAGTCTGACGTCCTATTATTTAGTATATATGATAACCAAAATTGTCTAAGCTGATTTCATTAGCTGAGACTCAACTTATACTTAGTTTGAAGTTCTAGAATAAAATAAGTTTTAACTTGGTAATTAGTCACGCATTTTCTCATCAATTCATGCCTTGTCGAGTGATGGATGGGAAGTGGAATATGAGAAACCCTTAACTTGGATAACATCGGGAAAAAATAAATATAGGAACAAATAAATGCAATGTAGAGAAGAGATCTCGATGCGTCCAAGACGTTAAAATACCTGATGATTTCCACATTGCTCGCATGTGGAGCAAGGAACGTATGTGACAGTACTCCCTGAATCCACAATCAAAGCAAATTCTTGAGGCGGTGAACCAATAAAGAGCCTCGTAGTATAATACCTAAAGAAGAAGAATTAGCAAACAGAGATTCGTGTATGTATGCGATCCGATCTTCCATAGAGAGATCGGCGATAAATTAATCGAAATTATTCAACCAATTTTAAAGGAACAAAAAAATCTCAAAAGTAAAGCGCAGAGGACGAAGAACGGGAAAAAGGAGCGACGCGAACCCGTTGGCGAGGAGATCATCGTATAGCCTCATCCGAGCGTTGGCGGCAAGCTGCCGGGAGAGAAAGCTCCTCGACCCGGGGGATCTCCGAGTGGAATTCGCGCGGGAGAGGACTAGCGGCAGAACCAAATTCGGCGATCCGGCAAGGGAGTGGAGCGCGGGTCCCGGCGGCGGACCAGAGGAATCCACGGCGAGGAACACGACGAAGAGCAGGAAGAAGGCGAAGGAAAAGCGCCGATCCCTCGCACGTTCCATGGAGGCGAAGCGAAGCGGGATCCGGCCGCGGCGGAGGAGCGACGAGGGGTTGGTCGCCCTGCGAGGAGATCAATTTGCGTCGTTCGCCTCCCCCTAGTCCGTCGTCACCATTCGCCATTCGCTAAGCACGCAACGGTGGGGCTCAACCTGCCTACGTGGCCATCGAATCGCTAGAACGGCCACGATCCGTTGGAGCAACCACGGTCACGATCTGGAGGAGGCAGATCGCTCCCCTCCCCCACTCCCACTCCCTCCCTCGTGACCCTTCGATTTGCATCGAACGGAGAAGGGTAATGCAGGGGGCCGGTCTTGGATTTTTTTTTTTAATAAAATGTATCCAGCCTATTAATCTAGAGAGCAATGGATTTGGTCACACAACAATTTTTCCTTCCGAGTAAATTAAAAAATATTTATAAAAACTGATCTAAATGATTTAAATTTAGAAGAAAATTTTCCATAACGTATGGTAATTGAAGAGGGTGATTAAAATTTATAGTCAATATTAATATATATGAAGCAAAGTAGTTTAGTTTAAAAAATAGTAAGAATAATAGCCTCAGGTGGCAAAAGGGGTCATGGAGTGGAGTAGAGAGCCATAGTTCGATTCGTTACTAGGTCACAACAGGTATAGTTGGATTCTTTACTACAGTGGTAAAAGATAATTTATTCATCTTTAATGGGGTTGAGTATCTTGTGGTTGACACGTAGACTGAAGAAACTGTACGGCAAGAACTATCGAGTCGGAACTACTCTCTGGCCGGGATGCTCGAGACCCCTTCGGGAAGGGAAATCTCGAGACTAACTCGAATAGACATAGCCCTAAAGATACCCCCAGAAGGATGCACCCCCGAGCTCACCTCGGGGGCAAGTCCTCGAGAT
Source organism: Boesenbergia rotunda (assembly GCA_024364735.1). Taxonomy (NCBI): domain Eukaryota; kingdom Viridiplantae; phylum Streptophyta; class Magnoliopsida; order Zingiberales; family Zingiberaceae; genus Boesenbergia; species Boesenbergia rotunda. The sequence continues at coordinate 46,779 of JAGFNQ010008295.1, read as the reverse complement.
CGCCTCGGGAAGATGAACGCCCCCCCCCCCGGGCCAAGCAGTCATGAGATCACCTCGGGGTAGCGGAGCCCAAGGAACACTCGACTTCAAGAAACGATCCGTTTTCCTCGGATCGGTGGATCATCATCATCCATTATTATGGAGTAATCACGACCCATGATTCGCGGCCATCAAAGCCTTAATCATCGTAACAGCCCCAGATTGAAGAGTCGTGAAGACCGTTACCAGGATGATCCAGTAACCGATAATCAAGGAAGACGTGGCGAAGATCGTGGAGACGCTTGAGACAGCCACCCAGGTATAAAAGGTAGTCCAACCCCTCTGGTATAGGGGGTACGCATTCTCTACTACTCACATACCTTCTTGCCTTCTTCTCATCTCCTTAAGGCACTGACTTGAGTGTCGAAGTGGGCTTCGCCGAACAAACTCTGGCATTTTCCCCTAATGCTCGTGTTAATCTTGCAGGGTGTGGAGTTCCTCCTCTAGCGTCAGCGTCCGCGTAGACTGAACCCTAGTGACTGGTCGTCGACGTCAATTCCTTCCGGAACAAGTTTGGCGTCGTATGTGGGAAACCAGTGAAGAACCAGAAGGAGCACCAATGGTAGAGTCGGCGAGACAATCCCTTGCCCTGACAAAGGAGGAACTGGATCGCTTGGTGGCCAACGCCATCAAATAGGCGCTCCAGCAGCAACAAATGGAGCCAGCCGCTTCACAGCGAGGGGTTTCTGAGCAAGAGGAGATCCCAGTGGTCTCCGGAGGTCCTCCCAGAGGGTCCCCACCAGAGGTCCTATCGAGGTCCTACGAAGCCTTGCAAATCGATCTCGCCGACCCGCGAGAGGATGAGGGACCTAAAGAAGAGCGGAGGGAGGTCGAAAGCGAGGAGGTCCAGATTCACCCCCAGCAGGAGGGGGAGTCACGAAGATCGCCACCGACCTTGCACCGGAATTAAGAAGTTGCCTTCTTGATTGCCTGAAGAGTCATAAAGATGTCTTCGCCTAGGCCGCCGAAGAGATCAAAGGGGTTCCCCTAGGGTTAGCCATGCATCACCTGCATGTTATCCCAGGAGCCCGACCAGTGAAGCAGAGGCGGAGATACTTTGCATCAGAATAAAACAAGGGCATTCAGGACGAAGTGCATAAGTTGTTAAAGGTTGGGCACATCAGAGAGGTCCAATTCCCAATCTGGTTAGTCAATGTGGTCCTCGTCCTTAAGCCCAGAGGTAAATGGCGGGTTTGTATTGATTTTCGCGACTTAAATAAAGTCTGCCCCAAGGATTGCTATCCCTTGCCTCGAATAGACTAGTTAGTAAACTTCACGGCCGGTTGTGAGTTCATTTCGATGCTGGATGCTTATCAAGGCTACCATCAAGTCCCCCTCACACCCGAAGATCAGGAAAAAGTTAGCTTCGTGACAGCCGACGACACATACTGCTATAATGTCACGCCTTTTGGATTGCGCAACGCTAGGGCAACGTACCAGCGGATGATGGACAAAGTCTTCAGGCATCAGATCGGGAGAAACATTAAGGTGTACGTGGCGACATCCTGGTCAAGACGGACAAAGGAAAAGATATGATAGCCGACTTAGAAGAGACGTTCGCCACCTTAAGGGCCAACAAACTGAAGTTGAATCTAGCCAAATGCTTATTCGGGGTGAAAAACGGTCGGTTCTTGGGCTACATGGTGATGGAGAGGGGGATCGAGGCTAACACGGAAAAAGTAAAGGCTATTCTGGATATGTTATCCTCTCGCAACTTCAAGGAAGTACAACGGTTGAATGGGAGAATTGCGGCGCTATCTGTTGGGGGCAATCTATGGTCTGGAGTGACCATGTGTTTTGATGTTTGAGAAAAGAGTTTAAGTTAGGTTTATCCTTGTATTTTGATATGTGTATTTGAGTGTGCATGTTTGCAGGATACACATATACTTAGTTGGACGTCTTCGGATCCGGTGAAGGATGGCATGGGAAGACGAGTTGTGGGCTTGCATGCATCCGAGGGACCGTAGACAAAGCAGGGACGATGAGCCGAGAGAAGCGAACTTTGAGGCATACGCGAAGGATGGCATGGGGAGACGAGCCGTGAGCTTGCATGCATCCGAGGGACGAGAGCTAAAGTCGAAGAAGACTTGAAGGCAACATGTCAAGGCTGCTGGAAGCAGGAACGATGAGCTAAGAGAAGTGAACTTCGAGGCATACGCGAATGATGACATGGGGAGACGAGCCGTGGGATTTCATGCATCCGAGGGACGAGAGCCAAAGTCGAAGAAGGCTTGAAGGCAACAGGTCGAGGCTGCTGGATGAAGGGTCGACTGAGTCGTGAGGGTCCGAGTGCTGAGAGAATTGTACTCGGGAAGAAAAACCCTAGGTTTAGGGGTGGACCAGTCGACTGATGCTTGGATCAGTCGACTGATGAAGTGTACAGAAACATCAATCGACTGATCCTGTGATCAGTCGACTGGTATTTGTGGAAATTCGAACGTTGGACTGTAACATTCGAATCCAAGTGGACCAGTCGACTGGTAACGACTCTTTTCAGTAATAAGCTCTATTTAAGAGAGCTCAGTTTGGCTGAGAATGGGTTGACGAAATAATCTTAGTTAGAGCTTATTAGTAGTCTTCTAGTGCTCAGGTATTGTCGGGAGTTTGTGGCGAGGTTTCTCCACCCACAAGAAGCGACAAGAGCTAGCTGGAGGTCTTCCGGGGACTCATCCACCGACGGATCGGGATCGTCCACCTTACGGACAGCCGTGGAGTAGGAGCTTTATCTCCGAACCACGTAAACGGTTTGTGTTAGTGGTTGTTAATTTATGTTATTAGTATTTCCGCTTGCGCACGCTAACATTGTAGGAAGAAAATCGCAATCGAAGTCAGTGATCGGCTATTCACCCCCCTCTAGTCGTACGTCAAGGTCCCAACAAGTGGTATCAGAGCGAGGTTCTCTCTTGTTGGAATAACCGCCAACAGAGCAAAGGTACTAGAGGAAGCTGGATTCGGAAGGTCCTGTTGGATGGGATATTCGGATCCCGCCTCCATACGATTGAGATGACTTTGATTATTGGAGGAAGCGGTTGGAGACATGGTTCCAAATAGATTGGGGCCACTGGACCGCATTGGAGGTTCCATTTGAAACTCCAACGGTCAAGAAAGGAAAGCGCCTTCGACCTCAGTATTGGACCAAGGATCAAACGGAGGAAGCGGAGGTGGATAAGGAGGTAACTAGAATTGTATTAAATTTATTACCTCCATATATTGTGTCAAATGTAGAAGAATACAAGAATGCGTATGAGCTATGGAGAAAGGTGATAGCTCTACATGAAAATTTGACACAAGGACAAGGAGAAAAGGAGCCTAAGAAAAAGGGGTCATTGGTCCAAGAGAAGGAAGAGGACCAATCGGAAGTTGAATCAAGTTCAACATCTTAAGAGAAGGAGAAAGTGGAATCGTCCACATCCTCAAGTGAGGAAGAAATCGAAGAAGTCTCCACGTCAAGGATTGAGGGGGAGGAAAGACCATTCTCAATGTCGGAGCAAGAAGAAGTGTCCACCTCCATCAAAGCAAAGTCAAAGGATCACATAATTTGCTTTGGGTGCAATTAAAAGGGACACTACAAGGACAAGTGTCCATTAGGTAAGAAAAAGGATGTAAACTCTAAATTCGAGTCAATTTCTTCGAAAACTAACATGGGCTGTAGGGAAAAGAAGGAGAAGAAACATATAATTTGGTTCACTTGTGGTGAGCGTGGACACTACCACACCAAGTGCCCAAAGAAAGAAAAAAATCAAGAAATTGGCGTATTTGAAGGAATTGGAAAAGAAGATGAGCTCAAGTAAAGGGGGAGCTTCAAAGGTAAAGGGGAAGGTAATCTCTTATTTGAAAATAAATCCAATTTCCAATTCTTATATACTTGTTAAGAATAATCATGGATTTAGGTATAATGATAGAAATAGGGTTAACAAGGTAAATAATTCTAAGAAATCATTACCCAAGGCTAGACCAAGAATGACCCAAACTACCATGCCTAAGGGAAGGAAGGTGGTTAATGATCAAGACACAAATCCCAAGAAGGGGAGACATATGCCTAGAAAGGTGGGTAGGTCTATGAATGTCCAAGGTGGACATGTTGATTCTAGAGTCAGAACTCTAGAGTTGGGAAATCAAGTCTTGAAGACAAGACTTGAAGAAATGGAAAGAGTCCTAAGTAGGGTCATTATTGAACCTAGGGGACTTGACATGTGCTTGGGTGTTCAAAAACCCAAAAATGTCAAATTGGGTGCATCCAAGGCAAATGGAAGAAAATATGCTAGGGTAGCATATAATTATACCAACGATGGAAGATTAAGGAATGACAAGGGAAAGCCATTTCAAGGGAAGAAGAAGAACTTAACCAAGGACAAGGTGTCCAAAGTTAAGAAGGTTAGGGTTGTAGGCCAAAAGTCACCGGAGGTACACCGGTGTGGTCTTGTGTTTGTAGAAGAGTCACCTAGGGAGGTGGCTAAAGCTAATAGCTCAAGGGGGAGCTCTAGGAGACAAGATGGAACCCATGGTCAATGGATCTTGGGAGAATTTCTCTCGGAAGTCTAGATGGACCATGGAGTGTGCCAAAGGATTTAAAGATAGATTTGAGTCTTAATTCTAGGAATTTGGCACATTGGGAGTGAGTTTCATGCATGACAATATGACATTGGGGTCATATTGCATGGAAGCTGGTTTTTGATGTATAGATGCCATGAAAATCAATGCTATGGATGCATTGTGGTTTGGTATGAGAGCATACATCAAGAGGAGATCAAAACTAGGACTTTAGGTCAAGGTTCAATTGAACCATTTAGATAGTTTTGAGTTTTATGTTAATCTTTGGATTGGTGATAGATACATTATTAAATGTATTTTTTTCAAGTAGATACGGGTACCACAAACCTCTCCACAAAATTTGAGAATTTTTGGAGATTTGTGAAATTTTTGGTGTATTTCTGAAATTGGGTCAGAAATATTGAAAATATAGTTTTCAGGGTACCAGTCGACTGGTTCAGGGGCAGTTGACTGGTAACAGTGCTGTTGGAGAGAGATTAGCTACTGTATGATTTTTCGATGGGGACCAGTCGACTGGTAACTGTCTCAGTCGACTGATGTAGGCTGAAATTATTTTTCAGCAATTGGAAGGTGTCATAATGGTGTAAAACAAATGCATAATCTTATGGGGGGGTTAATACACTTTGTTTATGATCATTAGAGGTTAAAGGATCTAATAAAAGGGAAAATTGTTGGAGTCCTTTTGATGTGTGGCAAAGGTGGAGAAGTGTCGGACTTAAGTGGGAAACCAAACATGTCTTTGCAAAAATCCTAGGTAAAAGGGGGAGCTTAGGTAAAGGGGGAGCTTTGTGCTCAGTTATTGGCAAAGGGGGAACCTTGAAGAGATTTTAAAAAGCCTTTGTAAATCCAATATAGGGGGAACCTTGGAGAGGTTTTAAAAAACCCAGTTGGTAAAAATCCTAACTCTTGAGGAGGTTAAGTGTGGGGATGTCGTGTGATAGGATCCATGTATGTTTGCATTGCATATACATTGGCGGTATAAGTCCAAGGTGAAGCCTTGACAACGTAAGTCCAAATGTTTGTTATCATTGAATTTGTTATTTGTTTTCCCTAACTTAAACGTATTGTTAAACATCAAAAAGGGGGAGATTGTTGGGGCAATCTATGGTCCGGAGTGACCCTGTGTTTTGATGTTTGGGCAAAAGGTTTAAGTTAGGTTCACTCTTGTGTTTTGATATATGTATTTGAGTGTGCAGGTTTGCAGGAAACACATAGACTTAGTTGGACGTCTTCGGATCCGGTGAAGGATGGCATGGGGAGACGAGCCGTGGGCTTGCATACATCCGAGAGACCGTGGACAAAGCAGGGACGATGAGCCGAGGGAATCGAACTTCGAGGCATACGCGAAGGATAGCATGGGGAGACGAGCCGTGAGGTTGCATGCATCCGAGGGACGAGAGTCAAAGTCGAAGAAGGCTTCAAGGCAACAGGTCGAGACTGCTGGAAGCAGGAACGATGATCCAAGGGAAGCGCACTTCGAGGCATACGCGAAGGATGGCATGGGGAGACGAGTCGTGGGCTTGCATGCATCCGAGGGACGAGAGCCAAAGTCGAAGAAGGCTTGAAGGTAACAGGTCGAGGCTGTTGGATGAAGGGTCAGCTGAGTCGTGAGGGTCCGAGTGCTGAGAGAATTGTACTCGTGAAGGGAAACCCTAAGTTTAGGGGTGGACCAGTCGACTGATGCTTGGATCAGTCGACTGATGAAGTGCACAGAAAACATCAGTCGACTGATCCTTTGATCAGTCGACTGGTGTTGGCTGAAATTCGAACATTGGGCTATAACGTTCAAATCCAAGTGGACCAGTCGAGTGGTGCTTGGACCAGTCGACTGGTAATGGCTCTTTTCAGCAATAAGCTCTATTTAAGAGAGCTCGGTTTGGCTAAGAAAGGGTTGACGAAATAAGCTTGGTTAGAGTTTATTAGTAGTCTTCTAGTGCTCAGGTATTGTCGGGAGTTTGTGACGAGGTTTCTTCACCCACAAGGAGCGACAAGAGCTAGCCGGAGGTCATCTAGGGACTCATCCACCGACGGATCGGGATCGTCCACCTTATGGACAGCCATGGAGTAGGAGCTTTATCTCCGAATCACATAAATGGTTTGTGTTAGCAGTTGTTTATTTGTGTTATTAGTATTACCGCTTGCGCACACTAACATTGTAGGTAAAAAATCTCAATCGAAGTGGGTGATCAGCTATTCACCCCCCTCTAGCCATACGTCAAGGTCTCAACACTATCCAAATTCATCTCCAAGTCCGCAGATAAGACCCTACCGTTCTTCAAGATTCTGAGAAAAGCAGTCAAATTCGAGTGGGATGAACAGTGCGAGCAAGCGTTTGCAAACCTGAAGACCTATCTCGCCGGGCTCTCCATCCTCTACAAACCGGTGGAAGGAGAGACTTTATTTGTCTACCTATCTGTAGCAGAGCAAGTGGTAAGCTCGGCGTTGGTCCGCGAAAAAGGCATGGTGCAGTATCCCATTTACTTCTTTAGACATCTCCTAAAGGATGCTGAAACGCGATACACTACGACGGAGAAGCTGGCTTATGCACTGGTCTTAATGGCCCGGAGGTTAAGGTTGTACTTCCTGGTGCATCCCATCGTGGTCCTCACTAACAACCTGCTCACACGGGTCCTCACCAACCCCGAGGCTTCGGGTCGGATGATCAAATGGACGACAGAGCTATGTGAATATGGTATTGAGTACCAGCCTTGGGTCGCTATCAAGGCGCAAGCTCTAGCAGACTTCATGCTGGAGACTGTCCCAGAGTCAGAGGCCGAAGGAATGTGGAAGATCTACATGGACGGGTCTTCCAATAGCCGGCACAGCGGGTTCAGGGTGTTAATAGTCTCCCCCCGGGGGGACACGTTACATTTATCCATCCGGCTCCAATTCAAAGCTACCAACAATGAAGCTGAGTACGAGGTGATCCTGGCAGGTTTGCATGCAGCCAAACGCATGGGGGCTACTCGGGTCATTGTACACTCGGATTCCTAGCTCGTGGCACAACAAATAAAAGGCGACTCGAGGTCAGGTGCGAGCACCTGCGGAAGTATGTGACCCTTTACGAGCAGCTGAAGGCCTCCTTCACAGAGGTTATCATGCAAAAGATCTCCAGGGCAGACAATGTCAAGGCCAACGAACTAGCCAAACTCGCTAGCTCCATTTCAACCTGGCAGCTAGAGGAGCCTAGCACCCTAGAAGAGACGGTAGCACATATTGGAGAGGATGCAGAAGGCGACGCCCGGACCGATTGGAGAGACCCGTATGTGGAGTTCCTACGCAGTGGGAATGTTCCAAGCATGGACCAAGGAAGCCAACTACTCCGCCGCCGGGCGGCCAGAGTCACTCTGGTGGGTGACCAATTATACAGGAGGGTCTTTGCTTTGTTGATGTAGTCTTGCTCTGATTGTTATTTTGGTGTTGACATCGATTTTAGTTTAGGTGGATAATTATTGATTATGATTAAGTCCTGATCGGGGATCAGGCATGGCATGGATTATGATTAAGTCCTGATCGGGGATCAGGCATGGTATGGAAAATCCTAGTCTGGAGGGTTAGGTGTTGGAAAATCATAACCTGGAGGGTTAGGTGTGAAAAATCCTAGCTTGGAGGGCTAGGTGTTGGAAAAGTCCTAATTCGGAAGGGTTGGGTGAAAAATCCTAGCTTGGAGGGCTAGGTGAAAAGTCCTAACTTGGAGGTTTAGGTGCAAATTCCCATCCTGGAGAATGAGGTGAAAAAGTCCTGGCTTGGAGGGTCAGGTGCCTAGCTTGGAGGGCTAGGCTGGATGATGTTCTAACTCGGAAGGGTTGGGTGAGAAGTCCTAGTTTGGAGGGCTAGGTGAAAAGTCCTAGCTTGGAGGGCTAGGTGAAAAGTCCTAACTTGGAGGGTTAGGTGCAAATTCCCAACTTGGAGAGTTAGATCGAAAAATCCTTAGCTTGGAGGGCTAAGGTGGATGAATTCCTAGCTTGGAGGGCTAGGTTTGAGTCCCTGGATCGATCTGGTGACCGATCAGGGACATTGGCACGCTGCTCCTTCGTGGATCGGTCTGGTGACCGATCCAGCGATGTCTGATCGGACTGGTGACCGATCAGGGAGCGCACAGTGAGGTTGGGAATCTACTGTGTGGCTCCTGATCGGATCGGTGACCGATCAGGGAGCAGGCTGCTTCCTTGCTGCCTTGCTCCTGATCGGTCTGGTGACCGATCAGGGAGCGGACGGTGAGTGAGTTCCCCTGCGGATCAGACCCTGGATCGGTCCGGTGACCGATCAGGGAGTTTGGATCTGATTAAAAAATCACTGTTCATCTGTCCTGATCGGTCTGGTGACCGATCAGGCTTCACTCTGGTCGGTCTGGTGACCGATCAGGCTTCACTCTGATCGGTCTGGTGACCGATCAGGCGTGTATAGACGTGAGAGCTGGGAATCCCAGCGAAGCTGTGGATCGGTCTGGTGACCAACCCACAAGCCCTGGATCGGTCTGGTGACCGATCACTTTAATTCAAATTGCACTGTCAGACGCGGTCAGAGCGTCTGATCGTATCCGATTCGCTGCTGTTTGCTTCTGATATTTGATTTACTGTGTGATTGACTGCTCTAATAGTCTGATTGAGCTGCAGGTGACAGGGGAGGATTCAAACACTCAAGGAGAGGTCAATGGAGGCTTTCCTTGGAGCAGGTTTGTCCGATTCTCCATTTCCGGTTGCAACGGCCGAGCTGCAGACTGGAGCCGAGACTGGGGCTTGGCTGAGGGGATCTCAGGAAGACCAGAGAGGGCTCAGTGGTAGCTGGCGTTGGCAGTGAGGTAGCTGGAGGCTACGGAGGATGTTGTCACCTGGTGCTGTATGGAGAATCAAAAGGGCGGAAGTTGGCTTCGTGGAAGCAGAGTTTGTGAACTAGTGATCTTGCCGCGCCTTGTGTTCTCCACAACAAGCTTGCTGTGTTCTTGAAGTTTTCATCATTTTGAGCAAGCGATCGAGAAGCAATCATTCATTACTTGAGCGCTTGAAGGAGAGAACAAGGAGCTTGGAGTCCGGCAGTGGGAAGACACGAAGAAGGGTTCTTGCGTGAGATCACCACTGGGTGGAGCTCAGGGAAGCTTGCTGTGTTCTTGTCCTTGCTAAGTGTTTGAGTAAGATCCTTCTTGTTGTTTCTTTGTGCTTAAACTTTATCTGTGATTGAAGCGCTGTGGAGAGGTTTCTCCACCGAGAAGGAGGTTGAGTTATATCTGGTGAAAATCGGGGCTTGATCTGCCGACGATCAAGGGATCGCCCACCTTAAGGGCACGCCAAGGAGTAGGGGCAAGTTATCCCCGAGCCTTGTAAACCCTCTTGTTAGCGATCTTGACAGTTGTCTCTGTTTGCTTTCATTTATGTTCTCGTTTACTGTACTGCTTCATTTCCTTTGTTTCTTCTGTTGTGCTACTGATAAGTTGAGTGCAGGAAACTTGTTAAGTGCAAGAAAAAGTGATTGGCTATATTCACCCCCCCTCTCTAGCCATCTCGTTTCCAACATGCTCGACCGCTCCTCAAATGCGTCGGACCGGAAGAGGCCGACTACGTGATGCGGGAAATACATGAAGGCATTTGCGGAAGCCATATTGGGGGAAGATCCCTATCTAGGAAAATTATCCTGGCCGGGTTCTTTTGGCCCACTCTCCAAGCCGACACTCTTAAGTTTGTGGCCGGGTGTGAAGCTTGCCAGAAGCATCAACATGTGACTTATCGATCGATTGAGCCATTGAAGGTTTCTACGGTGCCTTGTCCCTTTGATCAGTGAGGAATGGACATTGTAGGCCCCTTCCCAATCGGGCCACAACAGAAGAAGTTTCTGCTGGTTTTCATCGACTATTTTTCTAAATGGGTAGAAGCGGAGCCCCTGGTGCACATCACAGAGGTGCGGGAATGAAAGTCCTATGGAGAGGCATCGTCTGCAGATACGACATCCCCCACAAGCTGGTGTCGGATAATGGAAGATAATTTTCGGGACGCAAGCTAAAAGAATGGTGTAAGGGATTGAGCATTTGTTAGGTCTTCACCTCAGTAGCCTACCCGCAGGGCAATGGATAGGTCGAGGTTGTCAATTGTGAAATTCTTCAGGGACTCAAGATAAAGCTAGATCACATCGGAGGCAACTAGGTCGATGAACTCCCTAGCATCCTGTGGTCCTACCGTCCACCCCGCGAGAAGGAACAGGTCAGAGCCCTTTCCAGCTGGTATATGGGGTTGAGGCTGTCATCCCAGTGGAGGTAGGGGAGGAGTCCGCCCGACGACAACACTATCACAAGGAGGACAATGATCAAGAGTGGTTGATTGACCTAGACCTCATCTCCGAGGTGCGGGATAGAGCCGTGGCTTGGTTGGAAGCATATCGATGAAGAATGCAGCAAGTTTATAATCGCCGGGTGATCGCCCGCAGCTTTGAGGTTGGTGACAAGGTCTGGAAGAGGATCAAGCCAGCCGACGACCCTGGGAAGTTGAAGCCGCAGTGGGACGGATTGTATGTTATCATCAAAAAGCTCACAAGGGGTAGCTACTATCTAGAAGATGACAAAGGCAAGGGGCTGGAAAAGCCATGGCACGCCAGCTATCTCCGCCCCTATCGTACTCGGTGAGGTGTTGAGTTGTTTGCTTACCTACTGTATTCTTTATTTACACTGCCTTGCTGTTCAATAAATAGAAAGAGTAAACAGAATATTACACGAAAAGCGATGAATCCTTACCTGAGCAAAACCCTACTACCTCTGCGGTGAGTAGGCTTGGCCTCAGTGTTGCACATGCCCGGCCAAGAGCTGTAAAACCCTACTACCTCCGCGGTGAGTAGGCTTGCACATGCCCGGTCAAGAGCTGCAAAACCCTACTACCTCCGCGGTGAGTGGGCTTAGCCTTAGTGCCGCACATGCCCGACTAAGATTTGCAAAATCCTACTACCTCCGTTGTGAGTAGGATTGGTCTCGGTGCTGCATATGTCAGGCCAAGAGCTGCAAAACCGTACTACCTCCGCAGTGAGTAGACTTGGCCTCGGTGCTGTACATGCCCGGCTAAGAGCTACAAAACCCTACTACCTCCGCGGTGAGTAGGCTTGGCCTCGGCGCCGCACATGCCCAGCCAAGAGCTGCAAAATCCTACTACCTCTACGTCGGGTTTGTTTGCCACTTCACCCCTTGAAGTCAGGAAGGAACTTGGGTTCCTCGCTTTGAACTGGGTGCTAGCTACGTAAGGGATTGGCTCCTCGGGCCGGGGGCAAACATTTTAAGAATAAGCAAACGGGACAAGAAATTACTCAGGACATAGGTAGCCAATAGATGCTTTCGTGCACGGCTCAAACGATTACATATCTGACCCACCACGAAAAAGGAAAAAACTAAGAAAAATAAAGAAGACGCAGCAAACGAGGAGTGACCAAGGAAACAAGGCCCAGGACGAGGATGAATCCTATAGTTCCTGATCTTCAGGAGTGAGCTCGTTCCAAACCCAGCTGACACTCACGACGCTCAAATCTGCGTCGGGCTTCAGTAGTTGATCCTTCTTCAACTGGTTGATGACACCATGCCTGCCCAGCTAAAATATCACCGTACTCGTCAGACTACAGGAACTTAGCCTTGAACTCCGCCTCGGCTTTGGACAGTTGGGCTGCATGGTCAATCTTCTGTTTCCGTAGCTCAGCCTCAACCTCCTCCTTGGTGGCCTTCAGCTTCGCCGCCTCCCGGGACAGGTGATCCTGAGCCCCCAATATTTCTTGGAGCTTCTGAGCAGCGGCAGACGCTTGGTTCTGGGCTCGAGTGACTTTGTCCTGGAGGTCAGAGGCATAAGAGGCCGATAGCTCCAGGTCGTATTCTTTCAGAGCCAGCAAACGCTCTCGTTCCTCATTCCGATCCTCCAGAGCTTTCTTCGAGGATTTCAGGAGCCGGACGTGATCAGACAACTCTTTCGTCTGAGCCTGGAGCTGATCCCGCTCTTGGGGCAGTTTCTGCAAGTCCTCGGTGAGAACTTGGTTCTTCTCGGACCCGAGACGTTCCCGGAGCCGGCAACCGTGCAAGGTCTCCTCAGAGGCCAGCAAAGGACTGAGACAATTCTCGACCTTCACCCTCAGAGCCCCGCTGACCTCCAACTGCAGGAGGTCCGCCTCGCGGGCACGGCCAGCCTCCGCCTCTGTTGTCGCCACCCGCTGGAGAAGGTCTTTAGTGACTCCTCTGAAGAACAACAAGCGGCTTGTAGCCGCACAGTTGGAGGTGACCTATGATGCGGAACAGGGACGGTCAGAGCAAAACAACAAAACAAAGTGGAAGAGCTCAAGTACAATTACCGTTATTAGGGACTGGTATAACATGCCCAGGTAATGGGCTGAGTTCGCTAACCGCCCCAGCTGAACAGGAGAAGAGAGAATTTCCTTAGCAGGGCGACCTGACTGGTTGGGGACGTCTCTTGGGTCGCGGACGCCCTCCTCTGAGCTAGACGCTATCTGCAGACCATCTGAGTGGGTCCTTTTATTTGGATGGATTGAGAGCCCTTTGCCTCCGTTTTCTTCCCCGCAAGGACCTTCCGACGAGAGCTAGGCACGTCGAGTGAAACCTCCTTGCCGGGTTGAGCCACAGGAGGGTTGGTCACCGCCACCGCAGGAGAAGGAGGCTCTTCTCGAACTCTCTGGGCCAGGGACACCGTGTCCTCTTCATTAATGGAGGGTAGGAGCTCTGAGGTGGGGCCTTTCTTTAACCTCTTCAAGGGGCGAGGCTTTGGGACTAACCGCTCCCGCCGTCTCTTCTCTGTAACCTGGGTCTCTGGATGCTGGGCAGGGGGAGGGGGCTTAACCTCTGCCTCTGCCGCCTTGAGGGGAGATGAAGGAGAACCCCTCTCGGGGGCCAGTAGGTTGTTCGGCTACTCCGGGATCTTGGGGGGCCTTAGGGGTTTTTCAGTCTTCTGAAGGTGCGGTCACTTCCCCGCAGCCCTCGGCTGAAATACCCATCGGAGCGGAGGAAGCGGAAGTAGGAACCAGCGCCTGTTCGTTGGCCTGGTCCCACTTCAAGAGCCGATTCATAGCCCGAGAAATCATAACGGCGTCTGCAAAATAGGGACAAAAGAGCATCAGTTAGAATTAACAAGGAAATTTGCAAAACAAAGGGTAACTTACGAAGACTAGAGCTAAGACTCGTGACTTTCGGGCTGAGCTCGACCCGATAAAGGAGTTCCTCGCATTGCACCAGCTGGAGACCGTGAAACTCCATCCCTGCGAGGTACTCCTGGCCCTCTGGTATCCCGCATCTTGCTGGAAGTCACCGAGGTCTGGGATAGGCTGCAAGCTCTCCGTCCAGTGGATAGGACTGAAGGGACACTCAGGGAGTTGGATATAGAAGAATCGTTCCTTCCATCCCTGATGGGAAGAAGGAAGGCCCCCCAAGAACCTATGATCGGAGTAGGCAGTAAAGCCAAATACCCCTTGGGAGCCAACTGGAACAAAAAAAATGAAAAAAATTGGGGGGGGGGGGGTCAGAGGGATGTCAAAAGGTCTGAAGAGGACAAACGCCCCACCCATCTGGGCAAAAGCGTTTGGGGTCATTTGGTGGAGAGAGATCCCAAAGTATTGAGCGACATTTATGAAGAAGGGGGGATAGGGAAACGAAGCCCTAATTCTACCTGCCCCAAAAAGAAAGTGAAAAAACCCGCAAGAGTCTTTACGGGTGATTGGCCAAAGGCTGGAACTCTTATCTCCTAGCCCTCCGGGATCCCATACCTCTGACAGGCGGCTTGGAGGGATTCTAACCTAACCCTATAGGAGATGGTATCATACCACTCCGGATGGTAGACTGACTCTCCCCGAGAACTTTCGCTATCGCTACGGGGCTTCTTTTTCTTCTCTACTGGACCTATAGGGATTGAAGAAATTGAAAAATAGAAGAAGACTTACACTCGGAGATAGGGCGCGGTAGCAAGACAAGCAGTAGGAGAACGAAGGTGTTCGGAAGCAGATAGGGTAAGGAGATAGAAGGGTATCGTGGCACCCACTTTTATAGGGAGAAGCAATCCATCTACGAACAAGGAGAGGGCAGCACGTCGACGGTGTTGATTAGACATCCCGAGAAGCCACCATCCTTTACTGTCGTCGCTTCGTATGACCCATGGCGTGTATCAGCGGGAGATCACCGCACAAAAAAGGATGGGGTACGTGGTAAGGCCACATTCGCCATATGACCTGGTCACCATTAAGAAATCCTATGCGCCTTTAAAGGACCTTAGGTAGCCGTCGGGGTGTCGCCTCAAAATTCGTGGAAAGTGGGGACGCATTCAAGGAACTATCCACGATCCAGGGATTCATGTGTTGATTCCTCGGACCCGGGAGGCAGCCAGCGATGTAGTAAAGGATATAGGGGCCACCTGGATACAACTTCTTCATCACATACACTAGTCTAATCAGTTAGACACTTTCTTCAATCAAACTTGAAGGGAGGGACATGTGATGGGGTTGAGTATCCCGTGGCTGGCACGTGGACTGAGGAAGCTGTGCGACAAGAGCTATTGAGTTGGAACGACTCTCTGGCCAGGATGCCCGAGACCCCCTCGGGAAGGGGAATCCCGAGACTAACTCGAATAGGCATAGCCTTGAAGATACCTCCAGAAGGATACACCCCGAGCTCACCTCGGGGGCAGGTCCCCGAGACCGCCTCAGGAAGATGAACGCCCCCCGGGCCAAGCAGTCGTGAGATCACCTCGGGGTAGTGGAGCCCAAGGAACACTCGACTTCAAGTAACGATCCATTTTTCTCGGATCGATGGATCATCATCATCCATTATTATGGAGTAATCACGACCAGTGATTCGCGACCATCAAAGCCTTAATCATCGCAACAACCTCAGATTGATGAGTCATGAAGACCATTACCAAGATGATACAGTAACTGATAATCGGGGGAAGATGTGGCGAAGATTGTGGAGACGCTTGAGATAGCCGCCGCAGGTATAAAAGGTATTCAACCCCTCTAGTACAGGGGGTACGCATTCTCTACTACTTACATACCTTCTTGCCTTCTTCTCATCTCCTCGAAGCACTGACTTGAGCGTCGGAGTGGGCTCTGTTGAATAACCTCCGACGTGTTCCCCTAATACTCGTGTTAATCTCGCAGGGTGTGGAGTTCCTCCTATAGCGTCAGCGTTCATGTGGGTTGAACCCTGGTGACTAACCATCAGCGTCGATTTCTTTCGGAACATGACCTAATTGTGTTGTGCAAATTGATCTTTATAATTGTAAGACAATAAAAATATCATTTTTTATTATTTATTTCGGGTCACACCAAGTATAACTTTGGCACTTCTAATAGAGTACTCAAATTGACATTAAAATTAAATCCTGGTAAAGTTAACATGTTCATCCCCTCACATGCTAGCCATAGTAACCAGACTAATAGTCCTCGTAATTTACCTCTTCCATGTTGATCCTAGAATAAAATAATGAAGATCCTGACGTGAGCGAATAACTTTTTTACCATCAAATTGACATTAAAATTGTTTTAATAGGACGATGAAGATTGTGAAAGTTGGCTCCGATGTTTTCAACTTTTATCTTTGGAAATCGTCCGACTTCTTGGAAACCGTTAAGATTTTATGAAACTGGATCCATTATCTCCCGAATTAATCAGATGAGAACGGAAACTGGATTATAAAATAATAATAATAATACTTTTTATTTTATTTAATATTAAAAAATATGAATTAAACGAAGACTCTAACCATAATTAAGTGACGTTAAGGCCCATCATCCATCAGTTCGTGCAACAAAGTGGGCTTAAGGCCTATCAAGGCAGTTTGTTATTTCGGCTTAAAATTATTACGGAGTTCTTTAATATTGCCGACCTGACGACTCCACCTGGGCCCACATGCAAATGGGGTTTGATCCCATCATTAATTAATTTCGAGTCAAACGGCAGGTTCTCCAAAACCACCTGCGAAGCATTTCGACAATTCATGTTCCTCTTCTAATAAATTAATTGCATGTGTATTTAATTTGATTGCCAATTACAAGCCACTGACAAATACGTTTGGAGTGCATCAATCTGACGTATTAGTTACTTTTGTAATTGTTGGTTTAATTTCGTAAAGGAAAATTAATTGGAAAGGATCAAGACATTAATTATATTGGCAAACGGTATATTGCCTTTCTCCTGAAAATAACAAATTGTCATTGAAAGGTTAACACTAATGAGGAATTTAGGGACAAGAAAAGGACTCCAATTAACGCTAAAAATTCATTACATTAACAGGATCTCAGCTGTGCTAGAACCTTAATCACATCTCTAAAAGGCAGAAGGAAAAAAATACTGCTGTTTTCATCACTGATCGAAACCGAATAACAAGTCAAACGCATAGTCAACCTTGTCTCCTGGTCAACGTGCCAGCGCGTTGACTAGTAGATTCGACCCTGCTATGACTGGCGTCCTTCAGTTCTTGGGGTGAGGCGACCACCGGGGGAGGGCGGGGCTGAAGTGGGCGGAGACGACGCGGGAATCGAGCAGCTCGAGGATTGGCGGGAAGGTGACGCAGCGCGGCACCTTGTACTGGTTGATGGACGCGCCCCTGGAGATGGCGTAGTCCATGAGCTCCTCGAAGGTGCCTCCGGTGACAACTCGTATCTCGAGCGGCCCGATGGAGCCGTCCGCTACCCGGCTCTGCCGGTACACCGAGTTCAGCGCCTCCTCCATCGCCAGGCAGCACCGTTCCAACACCCCGTCGCGAGCTAGTGCCGCCGCCAGTGCCTCCGCCGTGCCGCCCACCTTGGCCAGCAGCTCCCAGTAGACGACGTAGTGTCCCGGGATGGACTTGGTATACGCGTGGCTAGTGTACTCCACCACGCTGGCGCCGTACGGACGGAGCAGGGCGGACGCGCTCTCCACCGCCTTCTGCAGCTCCGCCTCGTCGGTCTTGTCGGACTCGATGCTCAGCAGCACGTTCTTACGGCGAATGAACCGGAACTGCGGCGCCGCGTTGTGGAAGCCGGTCACCCGGAGGATGTCGCCGACGCGGTACCGGTTCAGCCCGGCGTAAGTGGTGATCACCAGCTCGTACTCCTTCCCCACCTCTACGTGGGCCAAATCCACCAGCTTCGGCCCCTTGTCCTGTTGCAGAGGATGGCTGTGGCCGTGGCCGTGGCCGTGGGGCAGGAACTCGAAGTAGGCCATGTTGGGCATGATGGTGTAGGAGACCTCGGAGGGGTCGCACATCGGCTTGAGATTGAGCCCGAAGTAGCACTCGGAGGAGGCGTACATGGTGCAGGCCATGGGCAGGCCGCCGCTATAGTACTCCAGAGTGGGGATGTACTGCGCCATGGCGCCCGTCACGATCACGTCCAGGTACTTGGTGCTGGGCCAGATCCTAGTGATGATCCCCGCCCAATCCCCCTCGCCGCACTCGGCGGCCACGAATCGCGCAAGCTCCCGGTCCGGCTCGATCAGCAGTTCACCCACGGCGGCGCGTATCGAGGGGTCGGTGACTTTGCCGGTGAGCGAGCCGCTCGCTATGTCGTGGGACAGCTCCTGCCAGTGGAGCTGGAGGAAGCGGATGGCGCGGAGTAGGCCTGAGGCGAAGACGGCACCCACGCGGAGCACGTCTAGGCGCTGGAGCAGGCCGCAGAGCATCTGCGCGTACATGCTCTGGAACGCGTCGGAGCAGAGGATTGCCGCCGTCGGGCTGGTGTAGACGTTGTACGGATCATACGGGCGGCTCTTGAAGTGATCGCTTTTGTAGTAGCTCGTCAAGACCGGACGCGCGGTCAGGCCGCCGGGCGTCTTCGTCTCCGACTTGACGAATAAGAAATAGAGGCCCTTTCCCTTGTCCAGCCCCGGCACGTAACTGTTCCATTGAAGAAGCAAAGGGTGATTAATTGAGAGGCCTTTCACGTAGCGCATGCCTTTAAGCAGAAAATGTTATGGCACTCACAGGTTCATCACTGGCATGAGGAGGCTGTAAAGAAGCTGCCTTCGATCGAGCTCTTCTTTGATGGTAGGCATCAGCTTCCGTTCTCCGGCAGAAGTCCCCGAGCTTCATAGATCGAAGGCCAAATTAAATTTTCGGTTTCAAAAATCGACACGACACATCTCGAAGAAATTAAGTATGAGATTTGGCTGTACCTGGTGAGGAACTCCGATATGGGGTGGGCGGATAGGATGGCGGAGCGGTCGCCATTGGCAATCCTCTGAATCTCCGGCTGTAGATCCTCGTAGGTGACCACGGGGACCTTGGCCTTGAAGGCGGGCCGGTCGGTGGCGCCACCGAGCTCATACCTCCGAAGGTACTCGGTCTCAGCGTTGCGGGTCAGTATCTCTTCGAGAACCTTCTCCTGCACCGCGTCGGCGTTGGCGGTCATTTCTTCGACGAACCTCAACTTCTCGGCGTCTTTCTCGTTGCCCGCCGGACCGAGCTTGCCCCCGTTCGCGCTCGCAGCGGGCACCACGGTCTCCACCGCCATTGTCAGCGCTATAATTCACTTCGCTTCCAGCGAAAGCCGAAGAATTGGAAAAGGACAAAAACTAGAGAAGGCCACGGAAAGCGATCAGGAGCGAAAGAGAAGTGTCGGGGGAGAAGAAGAGGAGGAGGATGAGGGACGCCATGGCCACCGCGGGCATTTTATAGGCAAACCTAACCCGGGGCGCCAGGTCGCCCGAGGTCCACCGACGGGGCGGTGGAGCCACGTCAGTGCGTGTAACTCAATGCCGCGACACTCTGGGCCACACGGTCGCGTCGGCATCGCGACATCGCCCCGACACAACGGCCCCACCGGACGCCCACAGGTCACCGCCCGTCAAATCATATCCACGTGTCTTGTCACAACTGGCTCGCCGATGCCCAAACGCTGTCACCCAGCCGCCGGCGGCCGCAGCACAGGGAAGCCCCATGCTGTTCTCTGCGTCGACGCCGTCCGCGATATCAACGCCATGGCCACTGAGAGTTTGGATCTCAAATCGCACATTCTTCATGCCATTTTAAGCTATCAGAAACCCTAATCTGAGTTACTGACTAATTGATGGCCATACAGAGCTTCAGTAGGTATATTTCTGAGTGCAACTTAGGGGATGCATATCGAGCTAGATATCATGTCTGCTGGTGGAAGAATATATCACTAATGCACAGTGGAAGTAAAGGGCACTAGACCATGCAGACTAATATCTTCTTCTCGACCAGTTAGTTCAATATCCAGAAAGAATCCATTTAATATTTGCGCAACAGGAGCCAACAGACACCTACAGGAATCTCGAGGAGAAGCTAATTGGGCATTCCAGCTCTGATGCATCGTCAATCATCCATAAGCCACGGACCTACTCGCGGCCAAGACATGCAGTACTATATCCATTATCTGTGAATCGATCTTATCTGTAGTTGCAGCTGCTCAACGGCTGTAACTCTGTCCCCTCCGAGACCATGCTCCATGTCTACAGACAGTGATCCAGGTAGAAGGAAGCAATACCCCTCACAGACTCACGCCACCTCCATGCCTGCCTGTCGCGGCCATTAGAATATACACAGACATCAACTTCCATGGCGTTGACACGGAGGGATTAGCGGTAATTATTCTGACTTGTCTCCTCAGGTGCTGACCGCCACGGTCACCGATATGCCAGCTGAACACCACAGTGTATGACAGACATGTTTGCAGCCTCAAACTGAGAGCCATGACATTGGAGACCAAGTGATGTACTTTCAGGTATATCATTGACGATCTGATTAAGACGAACAGGATATCAGTCTATGCCTATCGACTCGTGAACCAATCAACATTAACTAATAATTATAAGTCGATGAGTCCAAACAAGTCTACATGTATTGAGGAGAAGATAACGCACGGAAACATGGGATTTCTGTCGGAAGGGGTAAGATTGACTCGATACGAATCACGTGATGGGGAGAGGCCTCTGTTTCTTAGGAATACAACACATTGTGCACCCACGCAAAGTGAGGGATTACTGGGATTCATTATGGGAGTCGATGGATGACTGATGGTGGAGCTGATGGCTTTTATCTTTCGGGTAAAAGTCATCTCAGAAAAGGGAGGTGTTTTGTCTTGGCGTCGTAGTGCTTCCCGACGTGAACTCAGAACTGTTAATTCTGTCGTGGAGTATTGTGGCGAGTGGGAGAGACAAAAGAGCAGGAATGAACGGGTGCTCAGCGGTGTCAATTTGCTGCTTCCGTTGGATAAGCACTAGCGTCGGCATTTGGTTGTTTGGGTTTTGTGAGCACTGATCGGAGGCATCGGCAACAGCGATTTGGTGGAGTTTAATCAGAAAAGGTGATGAGAAGAGACTAGGGAGGTGATGGTGATTGATCGAGCATGTCAATTTGTTTGCTTTCGCTGCTGCTGCTGCGACTGGATCGCGACATGGTGTTTGTGGAGTGACAGGAAGCAGATCATATCGGCAGAAAGAAAAGCAGCGACTGCTTTGCTTCGCTCTACTTTGTTCTCCTTTTTCTTTCTCCCACCAGATAGCACAATGGCTCATGCACGTCACTGATTCTTCGACACAGTGCCGCCTCTGAGCAAGTTGAATTGTTCGATGCAATTACATTGTATGAATGAGCTTTTATCGTAGTTAGAGATATTCTAGTCAATGACCAGCATATAAACTAATAAATGTTCTAAAAGCAAGAAAACTATCAAGAAAACAATATGGAAACTAAATCTATATTTTAGTTGACTATGTGATGTTTAAAAGCCCTCCCACAACTTATTAACATTTGTCCCACCATTTCCATTAGTAGACTCATTATGTCAATTGAACAAGATAAAATGTAAAAATTTATATCATCATCTAAATTTCACGACAAACTATCAACATCTTAAAACTTCATTAGTGACGTATTTCCGAATGACTTTCCCATCCTTGAGTCTAAAGCTTCTCACAGAAAACCACTTTTTTTCAACCTTCACATCAACTTGAAGAAATCCTTGGATGCAAACGCTTCAACAGTGCAATCCATATAACTTGCGCAGTTGACAAACCATCAAAGTTCTTCCCTGAATCCCCACCTTTGACTTGATTATGGAGCTTTGACACAATGCGGAGCTAGCTGGAAATGGGTAGCCTCTGGCTGATCGGATAAAAAAACCCTCCGGATTACATTCTTTTCTATCCGGGCTAACTTCTTCTCTTTTTCATGATTTTTTTTTTCTTTTTCTTATGAAGAATTTAGTTAATCTCTTCGTCGTCGTCCAGCCCTCAGGCTATAGCCCGGATAGGTCACAAGGTGTTGCACAGGGCTCAGTTGTATGCCATGGGATTGGATCGAGTTTTCGAAATATCTATGAATAACCATAATTAACAAAATTAGCTTTAAAAAACATTTTAAAGGTCCCCATTGACCACTATCGGAAGATGGTCCTGGTCCCTGGCAACCTCTATTAGAGATGATAATTTTCTCTGAATTTGATCGAGAATTGATATCCGATACTCAATATCCGATACTTAAGTAGTCGACCCATCCATTCTCACAACATCGATTATCATGGAAAATGCTTGTATTCTTTTGCTCGCTAGTTTCGACCTTACATAGAGTTACTAAGATATTTTAAGATATTGATTTCTGATTTGTTTTACTTTCATCTCATTGTATTTACGCAACAATTGATGAATTTTCTAGTTATTCTATTTAGATGTGTTAAATATCAAAAATTGGAGGGTCTTTTTGAAATTGTTTCTAAGGCCATAAACCCTTCCTTGTTTTACTTTTTTATTTTTATTTTCTTATTCTCTCTTTTCTTCCAAAAATTCTCCCTCATTGCACGATTTCCTCTTCTCCCCGACGCCACGAGCTCTCTTCACACAAACCGTTGCATTCTTCTTCCTCAATCGAGTTAAAGCCCCAGCGTCGCAGGCGAAACATTCTCTTTTCCCACCTCTGCGCTGCACGTGGACCTCTACCTCGGCGTTTTCCTCTTCGACTTCCTCTCTTCATCCTCTCCAAATAGCAAACGCCGGTGCCAACACAGGTAGGGGGAATGTTTAAGGTTGAACTTGTTGGAATTTGTATGACTTTGCAAATTGTTCTGAGTTCCAATGACCTGGAGCCGATTTGTAAGGTTTTGTTTCTCGGTGTTCTCCTTGGCTTTAATCGGAATTAGGTTTAGGTTTTGATTCTTTGATCGTGGGCTTAAATCTAGCAGTGCTTTTGTTTTTTTTCCCATGTGTTGCATTTGGGAACTCTATCACATGTCACAGGTTTTGGAATGACATGTTTTGAATCTGTTTTGGGTTGGAAAAGCTTGTCGTGGGTTGTCTCCTAACCTTGAGCTTTAAACATTGGATGGTTTTGTTAAATACAAATTTTTGAGGGCCCAATTGCTAAAAACCCAAAGTTAGGGATGAAGTTGTAAACAATCGAAGTCCATGGGTTTAATTGCAAAAGTTGCACCCCACTTACAAAATTTTGTTTTCTTGTCTTTTGCCGACAACCCCCTACATTTCCATTCTTCTTCTCTCCCTCTCCTTCGATTCTTCGCTCGGTGTTGCCGCCCTCACCATCGTCAGCGGTGATCGTCGACCTCTACGTTGGGCCGAGCCGCCGGAGCCGACGCCCCTAGCATCACCTCAGCCAACCACTCCTCTTTTTCATCTTCGTGCACGCATGATGCCGCACCACCCTGACTCAATGTCATCGGCCGATGAGGAGCGGGGAGTGCAAGATCGGGAGCGTGATACTGCGACTGTTAGCCGATTGGGAATGTCATCGATCTTCCTCTTTTGGTCCATCCGAACCCTTCTCCTACCTTAGCTTTGATCCTCCGACAAACTTTGCCTTGGCCTGATTCCTTTGGGTGAGGTACAAGCAGCGACGTCGCCAATTCGGTGAGAGCCCTAGATCGCCCCTTTTCAATTGGTTGTTCTGCGATCTATCATTGGCTTTCTGTTAATTGTGGTTGTGCTCATAGAGAATGGGCAATGTGGATTCGCCTAGAACAGATTAAAAGGTAACAAAATTCTTTTACGTAGCTTTGTGGATTTAGTTCATTTCTAGCTAATAAGAGGGGGATCTGAATGTGATGATTATCTTGGATGACTGGATTTTTCCTTCAATTTTAGATCAGATGCAGTTTTAGGGATTTTGTTTCTACCCTATTTTCTAATCTGTAATGGGTCTGTTGGGGGCATGTTTCTAATCTGATTGTTAGAACTTTGGAGGTGAATGTTGGTGTTGCTTTGGATTGGATCCGTGAATGTACCGAATTCAATATGATTGGTAGTGAGGGATTTTTGTTTTAGTTGATGTTGGCTAGGGTATAGTTGTTCTGTTTTAGATGCCCCTTTCTGTTTTAGATTAGTTTCAGATCTGAGAATTTTATAATGGTTGTGTGGTTTCTACCATGGAAGACCTTGGATTGGTGTTTGGTTTGCTATGTTATGCTTGCCATATGCCATGGGGTTATCTTGGATTCTACTAAGAGTTAACTACCGTGTTTGGTCTTAAATGATTTTCCTATGAGTAACAACTCTTGAAAGAGAGCCTTGTATTGGAGGAGGGTTTCTTAATCAGGGATAGAATCAAGTTAACTCTTGTATTGAATTTAACACGATTTTGGGTTTTGGAGGGTGCTCTTGATGTTGTCGTACATGTGCTGTGGGTCGATTTGTTATTGGATTAGTCTATTGGAATGTAAAACTTGAGTCACTTGTATTCTAGATCTTAGAGTGGTTTGATCATGATTTAGGTTTAGGTTTAGCTCCGTAGGATTAAACCTAATTTCAATAGTTGGGTTAATCCTAATATGACGTGATATTTAGTTGTAATATCATTTGTTATGATAGCTTAATTTATGTCCTTTAATACAGGACACCGATTCATTGATTGGCATTGGCTCTTTGGACGGAAGGTTCTCTGCGATACAGATAACTACATTAAGGCGATACCTTCTGACTTATCTTTGTAGATATTTCAGATTTTATACATGATTTCTCTTATGGATAGTAGTAGGATGTACCTTTATCTGTTTTGTTATATTTTGATACTTACTGCTTGACCCTTTGACATGCTCAAATTTATTTCCATACAGTCTTTGCTTGACACTCTGATTCTAGAGAGTACACGTATTGTTGATACCGAATATTATTGCATGCCTAGTAGGTTATTGGTATGTCTGATTTATGCTTCATACTATGCATGTCATTTTGAGGTTTGATAAATAGGTGTTAGCGTCATGCACCATCTTTGCATTATTGCATAACTGACGATCCTTAGCTCCCTTGTGGTTAAGACGAATCGTCAGTCATATCAGGATCTGCACACACTATCACTCATGGGTTAGTGGTACTATTAGGAGGGTGATGTAGTTGCCTGTCAAGGCTCCGCTCGATCGCTCATGGGTAGTGGTATCCACAACATGGTAGTAAATAGAGATTCCTTCCTCTTTCCCGTGATATGAGGAGATGAGAGCAGTGCTCCCCCATATGACTTGGGTAGGAGGGTGTCCTCCGCCAGCATTTTTTTACTCGATCACTCAGGAGCAATGATTATAGAGTGCGTATAATTATCAAGCCCTACCCACTCGACCTCACCCATGACCGATGATGGTGGCTGACTAGCGTCAGGGGTGACCATGTCATTGCATCATGTGCACGATTGCATAAATTGTATTTGTTTGTCTTTTTGCACTTGTTTGAGCTATGTTTGCTGCATTTGGATGATATACACATACAGGAGGTATTTTATTTGTTTATGGTCTAGTGACTATTCAGGTTCGAGATTAGTGACTATCATACCCCGCATGTGAGTTTGATATGGGTATATCTTGCATGTAGCATATCGATCATATATTCTGATTTTCCCTTTGAGACTGTATCTGCTTGCTTCTATGCTACTATTCTATAATCTTTTTACTATCATGCATATCTATCTGTTTATATATCTGTGGAGTCCCCTTGGACTCACAATCGATTGTCAAGTTTTTCTTTTTAGGCTAACATACTTGGAGTCGCCAGGATAGAGCCCTGCCGCTAGCCCCACTTCCTGTCGGATTGATTTTGTCTTGGTAATGGTATTTATGGATGGATTATTTAAATTGTTTACTGTTTCGACGGTCATGGATTTTGTGTTTATAGTATTTGTGTGCCCCGAAGGAGTTTTCGAAATTTTTATTGTCGTAAGTCATATCGGTATGCGACTTTCATGTCTGTGTTGCATTTTATTTCTTATTATACATAAATTTCTAGCTGTGCTGGCTGAGGATAATGAGACGACCGTGTAGGTCTTGTATCGAGGATTCATATTGTCCGCCGTACAGGGGGAGGTGTTGTCCAATTTTTTTACCGAACGAGCGTCTCCTCGGGGCGTAACAGGTTTAGCTTGGATCTTACTCCGAGGCAATCTTGGTGGATGCTCTATTTATGAGATTTGGGTTTGGGTTCTTTAAAAGCTTGAGGTTAGCTCTATAGTGTGTAGTTGAATATTGGTCGGCTTTGCATGGGCTACCGTGAGCTAACCCCATGTTGATCTGTTCGAAATGTAGCCGTTAGACTAGCCATTGGCTGAACACCAGTCGACTGGCCCTGGGGGCAGTTAACTGGTGTCAGGATTGAGCTGTTTTATTAACAATTCTCTCCTCTATTTAAAGAGAAGTTTGAGACTAGCAAAGGGTTAGCTTTTCATTGTGAAATACTTGCTCAAGTATTTAGGTGCTCAAGCTTCAAGTCTTCTCTCTTCCTCCTAAACCCTAGCTCTTATCTTGTAAAGATGAAGAGGATTTTTGAGAGGTAGTTCTCCACTGAGAAGGAGAAAGCTTTAGCCAGAGATTGTCAGGGAGTGATCCACCAAAGGATTAAGGGTTCATCCACCTCAAGGACACACCATGGAGTAGGAGCAAGCAATCTCCGAACCACATAAACAGTAAATTGTTAGCATTGTTCTAATTGATAGTTTGAGTTTCCGCTTGCGCTAACAATTGTAGAAAGAAAGTGAATTGGAAAAAAAGTTATTCACCCCCTCTAGTTAGTCCATTGGTCCCAACAATTGATATCAGAGCGAAGTCGCCTTCAACGGACTAACCGCCAAGAAGAGCATATTCATTAAAATGGTTGGCTCACACATCCAACCACCAAAATTCAAAGAACAATTTTCTTGATGGAAAAAGAGGATGGAGGTATTCTTCAATACCAATTTTGATATTATGTTGATTATGGAAAACGGTTTTGAAGTGCCTAGGGATCAAGAGAATAAGTTATTTGAAAAGATAACATGGAGCAAGAAGCAAAGAGATAACTATTTCACAAATTCAAAAGCCTTGCATCATTTACTAAGTTTGCTTCCTCAACAAGAAGTAACAAAAATTGAGAGCTACACAAGTGGCAAAAATTTGTGGGATAAGATAGTACAACTTCATGAAGGCACATTAGAGGTAAAATTGGCAAAGAGAGATCTTCTCCGATCTCAACTCAACAACATCAAGCTTGATAAAGGGGAGAAGGTATCAAATTTACATGCTAGAATTAAAGAAATCCTTAATGGACTAACAAGTACAGGTGAACAACTTTCAAACCGAGACATATTGATAAAAGTCATCAATGCCTTCCCAAGAACATCAAATTGGAGCTCAATGGTGGACTTATATTTCATATCCAAGGATCTAGAGAAAACCTCTTTAGAAGAATTCTTCTCAACTATGAAGCTCCATGAAACTCGGTTGGAGGAGCAATTTAAGAAGTCTACAAACCAAAAAGTATAGCCCTTGTGACAAACAAGGGAAAAGGTAAAAAGAAGAAAGCTCCCTAATCCGACTTGGAAGAATTAAGTGCATTCATGGATAGTGATGCGGAAGCTTACAGGGTAAGAAAAATGAGAAAAACTTTTAAACATTGTTCAACTAACAAATCTTATGGTAGGAAAAGTGCAAGGAGCAAAAGTAGAACAAGGAAGATCATATGTTATAATTGTCAAGGAGAAGGATATATGAGAGATGTGTTAGGACCGAAAGAAATTTAGATATCTCCACAATGGTATGATATTGTCCACTTTGGGCCTAAGCCCTCATGGTTTTACTCTCGGGCTCTCCCAAAAGGCCTCATGCCAATGGAAATAGCTTTTTTCCTTATAAGCCTATGATCTTTCCCATGTGTTTTCGATGTGGGACCATGTTAGCAACCTTACAACCCCAACAATTCCCCCCTCAAACAAAGGACCACAAACCCCCCCTCAAGCAGAAGTCCTTTCCATTTGATGTCCGATCCTCAACCCACTAGGACTTTCTGCCCCTCGGTCCACCCGACCTACTAGGACTTCACCGCCTAGCCGTAACTAGGACTTCTCTGCCTGGTATTTGGTCCTTTGATCAAGACACGAAAGCCTATATATCCTTTATTCAAGGCTTAACCAACATGGTTAGATTTGGATCATGGCTCTAGCTCGTGCTTCTTCCGGCGGTTAGTCTGGCGAAGAGCGACCTGGCTATGATACCAATTGTTAGGACCAAAAGAAATTTAGATATATCCACAATGGTATGATATTGCCCACTTTGGTCCTAAGCCTCATGGTATTGCTCTTGGGCTCTCCCAAAAGGCCTCATGCCAATGGAGATATTTTTTTTCTTATAAGCCTATGATCTTTCCCATGTGTTTTCGATGTGGGACTATGTTTGCAACCTTGCAACCCCAACAAGATGAATGCCCTCTTTTGAAGAAAAAGGAAGGAAAGAAGAAAGAAGAAAAGAAGAAAACAAAAGAAAATGGGAAGAAGGTCCAAAGTTTAAAAGCAACATGGGATGAGTTATCTTCATCAGAAGCAGAGGAACATCATGTGCCCCATTTTACCTTAATGAGAATTGAAGACATTGCCTCCACATCATTCGAAATTGAAGAAGGAAAGAGCTCAATGAAGATGAAGGGAGCTCAAATGAAGAGGGAGGCTCAACTTCGGATTCAAACGTCTTGGTAAATAAGGTATATAATCGACTCACTACCACTTTAGTTAAAATAATTTCTAGCACTAATGATGACTTATTTAAATCTAAGAAGAAAGTTAAATATTTGAAAAATGAAATTTACATGCTAAATGAAAAATTAGAATTCATGACAATCAAGGATAATATGCATACTTCCTCTTCTAGTTTAAATAACTCATGCTTAGAACAAGAAAATAGGAAATTAAGGGAAAAAGTAGATAATCTTACTAAAGGCCTTAGAAAATTTGAAATTAGCTCAAAAACCCTAGACATGATCATTGAGAGCCAACGAGCATGTTACAAGAAAGAGGGATTAGGTTTTGAAAAATCTAAGAATGAAAAATCCTATCATTGCCTACTTGCTACAGGACAATCTAAGGCAAAAATCCTAGATAGGAAGTGGATCCTTAAGGAATACTTGGTCAACCCAATTAGAAAGCATTTCTATTGGGTACTAAAGTCAATCCTCAAAGGTTAGAGGATTTAGGTTTAGTCAACCATGTGTTGAATTTCAAATTTTTGAAAAATGATTAACTTGAGACCATGAGGGGGAGCACTTAGCCCAAATAGAAATTCATGATAAAATGGGCTAAATAGGGATTACTAGTACATCTCATAATGTCTTGATTTATGTATTTATTTGTGTATATGAGATGTTAGGATGATACTCATAATTCACATATGCTTGTGACATTTTGTTGATTATGAATTGTATCACTTTAGTAATAATAGACCAACTATGGGGAAAATTAATATTTAATTAATGAACATCTTATCCATAGATCATAATTGGACATTTAAAATGCTTTAAAAATATTTTGTGTTTTATTTGGTATTGCATAGATTTGAAAAACATAAGGGTTCAAAACTAGGACTTGATTTTGATACAAAATTGAAGGGTTTTCAAAGTTTTTGAGTTTTAGTCAAAAAGTCAAAAATATTTGGATTTTCCATGAAAATATATTTTTCCATATTAGAGGATATCAAATGAAATATGTTTGTAAATTTCATGATTTTTCAGATTTTATTAAATTTTTAATATATTTCTGAATTTCTGCTCAAAAGGTTGAAATTTGAGACTGATAAGTATCAGTCGACTGGTGCAGAGGTCCAGTCGACTGAAGACACTGTAAAAGGGTAGTTTCGATGAGACTAGTTGACTGGTAACTGACTAAGTCGACTGATACATGAGTTTTCTGATTTCTGTGTATTTTCAAAATTTGAAACCTTGTCCTTAATTGATACCATTGGTTAACATTGTTTGATACAATCTTTTTGATGATTTCAAAGGGGAAGAATTGAAGTTAGAATTTAACTTCATTTTCTCCATGTTTATGCAAAAAATTAAAAATCATGTGATAGGGCGTAGGATAAGGAGGAGGATGCATGTTTATGCTTTTTAGTATGCAATGCTTCTAATTTTCAATTGCTATCTTTGTACCTAACTTAAACATATTGTCACACATCAAAAAGAGGGAGATTGTTGATGCAATCGATCCAGATTTGATCGAGTAGATCATGTGTTTTAATGTGTGTCAATATGATTAAGTTAGGTTTTCATGTTGGTTTGTTGTGTGCTTTTGAGTCTTGCAGGACTTGATAAACCACATATGAGGAATAACGGAGTGAAGCATCCGAGGGACGAGACCGAAGGTTAAGGACTTCAAAGGGCGAGACAAGGAAGTAGACTTCCAAAGCATACGAGAAGGATGACATGGAGTCAAGCCGCAGGCTTGTGTGCGCATCCGAGGGGCGAGAGCCGAAGGAAGAGAACATTAAGAGGCAAGCTTAGGAAGTGGACTTCAAGGCATATACGAATGATGGACTTCGGAAAGGTTGAGAGTGAGCTTGTAATTAAGTAGGACAATCGATTGGCAAGGGAAGCAGTCGACTGACACTGCTGAGAGTACACTGTTGCAGTCGACTGGTATAAGAACCAGTCAACTGATCTTTCTATAAGGTCGAACAACATGTAGCAGTCGACTGGTATGGGGACCAGTCGACTGGTCTATTCGAAATCCAGCCGTTAGACTAGCCGTTGGCTAAACACCAGTCGATTGGTCCTGGGGGCAGTTGACTGGTGTCGGGGCTGAGCTATTTTGTTAACAGCTATATCCTCTATTTAAAGAGGAGCTTGAGACTAGCAAAAGGTTAGCTTTCATTGTGAAATCCTTGCTCAAGTACTCAGGTGCTCAAGCTCCAAGTCTTCTCTCTTCCTCCTAAACCCTAGCTCTTATCTTGTAAAGAGGAAGAGGATTTGTGAGAGGTTGTTCTCCACCGAGAAGGAGAAAACTTTAGCCGGAGATTGTCGGGGAGTGATCCACCGAAGGATCAAGGGTTCTGACACGCCGTGGAATAGGAGCAAGCAATCTCCGAACCACGTAAACTGTAAATTGTTAGCATTGTTCTAATTGATAGTTTGAGTTTCCACTTGCGCTAGCAATTGTAGGAAGAAAGTGAATTGGAAGAAAAATTATTCACCCCCTCTCCCCTCTAGCCGGTCCATCGGTCCCAACATATACTGGTTTAAATCAGGGTTGATTTAGTTTTGATTTAACTAAGTTATAATTGAGCCAAATTTAATTGGATTAAACTGGTTCAATCGATTTAAAATAATTTAGAATTTTTTTTTGAGAAAACCTAATCTCTTCTCTTTTTTATTCTTTTTCATGTACACAATATCACCTAATCTTCACGTGTCTTCTTCCTCTTATCTTATCCTTCCTTATCTTTGATTTTTTTCTTCCCAATAGTAGTAATACTTGTGTAGTTTTGCTCTTCTCTTTCTCCGATAATAATTTTCTTTTATTCTTCCTCTTCTCAAGAGCAATAACTCTCCTTCTTCCTTTCCTTTTGTTATTTTTCAGCCGACTAATAGCAACCCTAGTCCTTCTTCCTTTCCTACAAGAGCAGCTCTCATTTTACCTTTTCTTGTCATCAGTGATAGTTGCGATCATCGAAAAATAAGGTAAGACACTAAGACTTCAATTCTCTTTTCATTTCATCCTTGTGGTTGTTTTCATTATTTGTTGAAGAGTATAATATAATGTAATAAAGTTATATATATATATATATATATATATAATGCAATGATAAGGTTATTATTGTATAACCTAGAGGAATTACTCGAAAATAGTCATAACTAAGATGTATATGGTAGCATGGTATATGTTATTTACGAATAATATTATTACACTAGAAGTGAAAAATTTTAAGATTAGTAGACTAAAGACACATCATGTTATTTGCAGATAATATTATTATACTAGAAGTGAAAAGTTTTAAGATTAGTAGAGTAAAATCACACAATGTTGTTTGTAGATAATATTATTATACTAGAAGTGTAAAGATGAAATATTAACAAGTTGTCTATAATTGAGAGTCCTAAGTATTTAGGATCATTTTTGTAAGAAGATAAAAAGACAGAGAGAAGTAAAGACGGAATATTAACAAGTTATCTATAACGAGCAGTCCTAAGTATTTAGGATTATTTTTGTAAGAAGATAAAAAGATTGAGAGATTTCTTATATATAATATAAGAGAGATTTGAAATGGAAGAGATCATATTAAACGTAATGAAATAATTGTTAACATAGAAGATGACAAGATATCTATAACTAAGAGTCATAAGTATTTAGGATCATTCTTATAAGAGGATAAAAAGATTCAGATATGTCTTATATATAATATAGAGATGGTTGAAATGGAGGAGACCATCAGGTTTTTTTTTTGTGATCATAAAGTACCTCTAACATTTAAAGAAAAAATTTACAAAATGACAGTTATATCTTCTATCTTATATGAAGGTGAATATTGAACTATAACTCGAGCACATGAACAAAAGATGAGAATTGCAAAAATATAATGTTAAGTTAGATGTGTGAACAGTATGGATACCTATTGAGGGAAAACTTCAAAAGATAAGTTTAAGATGAGACAAATATATATTTAGATGATCAATAAATACTTCAGTTAGATAAAGTAAAACTATGATAAATATGCATATGAAACGAGAAAGATAAAAAAAATACTTGATTTATTATATCTAATAATAAAATAAGGGTGTAGTTGTAATATTTTAAAAATTATTAGATCTTTTTGTAAGAGTAGATTAAAAATTTAATCTCACGATTTCTTCTTCTCCTCTTGTGATGTAACTTCTTCCCAACCCTAACCTTAAATCTCCTTCAACCCACCTTTTCTCACTACCGTCGTCGTGTCATTGTCTTCAGAGTGTTGCCACCTCCCCACATTGTGATTCCATGTATTCTCGTCATCGCGTCACGCCATCATCATCATGTTGTTTCTACCGTTTTGTTGTCATCGCGTTGTTATGTTGTGTGGTCGTCGTCGTTGTTGTCGTCGCGTCATCATCGTCGCTGTCGTCATGCCACCAACAATACACATAAGTGCATGCACATAGACCCTTCGATTTAGGTAGAATTTTTTTGCTTGGCGGAGCCACATGTTGATCTACCCGAGCTGTAACTTGGGGGTTATAAGGAGGGAAAATGAAAAATATGAGAGCTAAGAGTAAAAAAAAAAATCAAGAAGATGTTAAGCATTAGGGATATTAATGTTAGTCCAAGGGATATTTGCCAGGGTAGATTAGATTAGGTAAGTCCGTCCTTCCACATCGCCATTACTAATTACTATTGAGATTGAAAATAGATTAAGCTTCATATTTTATATTTTATGACTTTAATGTTTCTATTGATTAAATTGATGTATCATGATAGAAAAAATAATAATATTTGCATCGAAAATGTTCCGGAAGGAATCGACGTCGACGACCAATCATCGAGGTTCAGCACACCCAGATGCTGACGGAAGGGGAGGAACTCTACGTCATGCGAGATCAACACGAGGTTTAGGGGAACACGCCGGAGGTTGTCTGGCGGAACCCACTCCGACGCTCAAGTCAGTGCCTCGATGGAGAGGAGAAGTAGTAAACAGAAAGACGTATGAATAGCAAAGAGTGCATAACCTCCTTATCGGAGGGGTTGGTGTACATTTTATACTTGCGGCGGATGTCTCATGAGTCTCCACGATCATTACCACATCTCCCGATTGTCGATTACAGGATAACCTTTGTAACGGTCCACGCCGTCATTAAGTTCGGACTGTTGCGACAATTATGGTTTTTGATGACTCCGCGATAAGGGGTGATGGTTATCCGCAGATCCGAAGAAAGGGGAACTGTTACTTGAGGTCGGGTGTTCTTGGGCTCCGCTTCCCCAAGGTGAGCTCGGGGTCTTCTGGCCAGGAGGTCCCGGGCATTCCGCTTTCCCGAGGTGGTCTCGGGGACCTGGCTTCCCGAGGTGATCTCGGGAGCGCGTCCTCCGATTTGAACTCCGGGGTGTGTTTATCTGCAGGGGGGTCCCGGGGGATCCCCTTCCCGAGAGGGTCTCAGGAGCTCTGGAAAGAGTTCGTTCAGACTCGCTATACCTTGCCACATAGCTTCTTCAGCCCACATGTCAGCCACGGGGTACTCAACCCCATCACAAGTCCCTCCCTTCAAGTCTGATCGAAGGAAGTGTGTCTGACTGATTAGACTAGTGTGGTGATGAAGAAACTATGCTATGGTGGGTCCCTGCACCCACTACTACTTCATTGGAGGCACGTTGGGTTAGAGGAATCGAAGCATGCGTCTCACGGCCCGAGGCAATCCTTTGAAATAGTCCAACAGTCCTCGTGCGTTTCGAGGCGAGGCAAAGGTTCGCCGAGCCTGTCATAAGACAAAGAGAAAAATGAAGTGCTAGCGCGGAACTAGGTTCGCTGAGCCTGACGTTAGGCGAAGAGAAGTAGAATTGTCAAGCATGTCGTAAGGCAATGAGATAAATGAAGCGCTAGCGCGGAGCTAGGTTCACCGAGCCTGTCGTAAGGCGAAGAGAAGTGCCAACACGGAGCTAGGATCGTCGAGCCTGTCGTAAGGCGACGAGAAGCGCTAGCGCGGAGCTAGGTTCGCCGAGTCTGTCGTAAGGCGAAGAGAAACACTAGCGCGGAGCTAGGATCGCCGAGCTTGTTGTAAGGCGAAGAGAACCGCTAGCGTGGAGCTAGGATCGCTAAGCCTGTCTTAAGGCAGTGAGATAAATGAAGCGCCAGCGCGGAGCTTGGTTCCCCGAGTCTGTCGTAAGGTAGTGAGATAAATGAAGCGCTAGCGCGGAGCTAAGATCGCCGAGCTTGTCATAAGGCGAAGAGAAGTGCTACCGCGGAGCTAGGATCGCCAAGCATGTCATAAGACAGTGAGATAAATGAAGCGCAAGCGCGGAGCTATGTTCGCCGAGCCTGTCATAAGGCGAAGAGAAACGCTAGCGCGGAGCTAGGATTGCCGAGTCTGTCGTAAGGCAGAGAGATAAAAGAAGCGCTAGCGCGGAGCTAGGTTCGCCGAACCTGTCGTAAGGCAGTGAGATAAATGAAGCGCTAGCACGGAGCTAGGTTCGCCGAGCCTGTCATAAGGCGAAGAGAAACGCTAGCGCGGAGCTAGGATCGCCGAGCCTGTCGTAAGGCAGTGAGATAAATGAAGCGCTAGCGCGGAGCTAGGTTTGTCGAGTCTGTCGTAAGGCGAAGAGAAACGCTAGCGCGGAGCTAGGATCGCCGAGCCTGTCGTAAGGCAGTGAGATAAATGAAGCGCTAGCGCGGAGCTAGGTTCGCCGAGCCTGTCGTAAGGCGAAGAGAAACGCTAGCGCGGAGCTAGGATCGTCGAGCTTGTCGTAAGGCGAAGAGAAGCGCTAGCGAGGAGCTAGGATCGCCAAGCCTGTCGTAAGGCAGTGAGATAAATGAAGCGCTAGCGAGGAGCTAGGATCGCCAAGCCTGTCGTAAGGCAGTGAGATAAATGAAGCGCTAGCGCGGAGCTAGGTTCGCCGAGCCTGACGTAAGGCAGTGAGATAAATGAAGCGCTAGGACAGAGTTATGATCGCCAAGCCTGTCATAAGGTGAAGAGAAGTGCTAGCGCGGAGCTAGGATCGCCAAGCCTGTCGTAAGGCAGTGAGATAAATGAAGCGCTAGCGCAGAGCTAGGTTCGCCAAGCCTGCCGTAAGGCAGTGAGATAAATGAAGCGCTAGCGCAGAGCTAGGTTCGCCAAGCCTGTCGTAAGGTGAAGAGAAATACTAGCGGGGAGCTAGGATCGCCGAGCCTGTCGTAAGGCAGTGAGATAAATGAAGCGCTAGCGCGGAGCTAGGTTCGCTGAGCCTGTCGTAAGGCGAAGAGAAGAGCTAGCGCGTGTTGGAACTCGGATGGCTAGAGAAGGGGGGTGAATATAGTCAAACACTTGAACTTTAACACTTATCGATTTTCTGCACTTCAATCGTTAGTAGCACAACGGAAGCACAATAAAACAGAGTATTTGCAGAAAACTAAACCCTAAACTATGAGCAGACACAAGAACGTTAACAAGAGGATTTACAAGGTTCGGGACAACTTGCCCCTACTCCTTAGCGTGCACTTAAGGTGGGCGATCCCTTGATCGTCGGCAGATCAAGCCCTGGTAAATCCGGATAATCAGCAACCTCCTTCTCGGTGGAGTAACCTCTCCACAGCGTTTCAAGATGATGAAGTATAAAATACAGGAAACACAAGAACAATCTTACTTAGAACTTAGAACCACAAGAACACAAGCAAACTTCTCTGAGCTCCACCCAGCGCAGATCTCACGCAAGACTCTCCTCTTCGTGTCTTCTCGCTGATGGACTCAAGCTTCTTGTTTATCTTCTCCCAAGTGCCCAAGTAACAGAGGGTTGCTTCAAAGATCACAGTTGCTTGCTCAAGATGATGGAACAGCAGATCGCACAAGCAAAGTGTGGAGAAAACGATCGCGCAGCAAGAACTCAAGCCAGAAGTCACTTCCCAAAACTCTCTCTTGCTCTTCTCCGCTACGCTCCTTTTGTTTCT
This sequence comes from Boesenbergia rotunda, assembly GCA_024364735.1. Classification (NCBI taxonomy): domain Eukaryota; kingdom Viridiplantae; phylum Streptophyta; class Magnoliopsida; order Zingiberales; family Zingiberaceae; genus Boesenbergia; species Boesenbergia rotunda. Next base: position 10,408 of record JAGFNQ010008295.1, on the reverse strand, counting down.
CCACTGAACGTCAGGTGACACCATCTCACTACAGCCTTCAGCTGCTCACCTACCAACGCTAGCTACCACTGAGCTCTCCCTGGACTCCCTGAGCTTCCCTCAGCCAAGCTCCAGTCAGCAGCTCCAGTCGTTGCAACCTGAGATGGCAAATGGACAAACCTGCTCCAAGGAAAGACCTCCTTTGACTCTCCTTGAGTGTTTGAATCCATCCCTATCACCTGCAGCTTAATCAGACCATTAGCACAGCATATCAAGCAGAAAATCAAATATCAGAGATCAAGCGTAGTGAATCAGATACGTTCAGACGCAATCAGAGCGTCTGACAATGCAATTTGAATTAAAGTGATCGGTCGCCGGACCGATCAGACAGCCTCCTGATCGGTCACCAGACCGATCAGGCTGGGTTCAGACCGATCAGGCTCCATCCTGATCGGTCCCCAACGCTCAATCAGAAATCGCGATTTCTTTGGGACTCTCCTGGACCGATCACCAGACCGATCCCAGGTTGTGGATCAATCACCAGACCGATCCACCCCTTTGTCGGGCGATTTCTGAGCTTCGCAGTCCAACCCTCCTGTTCGGTCACCGGACGGATCAGAGATCCTCCTGATCAGTCACCAGACCATCAGGTCATGCTCAGACCGATTAGGCTCCGTCCTGATCGGTCATAGTGAGGAACTCGCGACGCTTGATCGTTCTAGAGAACGGTCTGAACAGTGTTCCAGATCGGTCACCAGACCGATTAGGAGCAGATCAGCAGGGGAACTCAACTCACTGTGGGCTTCCTGATCGGTCACCAGACCGATCAGGAGCTGTGCAGTGAGTGAAACGCATACACCCACCAGACCGATCCACGAAGGAGAACCGTGCCAATCTCCCTGATCGGTCACCAGACCGATCCAGGGGCTCCAACCTAGCCCTCCAAGCTAGGGTTTCATCCAACCTAGCCCTCCAAGCTAGGACCTGACCCTCCAAGCGAGGATTTTTCACCTAACCCTCCAGTTAGGACTTTTCACTTAACCCTCTAAGTTAGGACTTTTCACCTAGCCCTCCAAGCTAGGACTTTTCACCCAACCTTCCGAGTTAGGACCTTTCCACACCTAGCCCTCCAAGCTAGGTTTTTCACACCTAACCCTCCAAGTTTGGACTTTTAACCTAACCCTCCAAGTTAGGACTTTTCACCTAGCCCTCCAAGCTAGGACTTTTCACCCAACCTTCCGAGTTATGACTTTTCACCTAGCCCTCCAAGCTAAGACTTTTCACCCAACCTTCCGAGTTAGGACTTTTCCACACCTAGTCTTCCAAGCTAGGATTTTATCAAACCTAGTCCCACTAGGTATGCCTAGTCCACGACCAGGACTTAAACCCAATCATAATCATAATCATCAACCTAAACTAAAATCGATGTTAACACTAAAACAACAATCAGGGTCAGACTGCATCAACAATCTCCCCCTTTTTGTTGTTTGACAACCTGATTTTAAGTTTAGGGATTCTCAATCAATTTTCTCAAATTTCAGAATCACAGGGAATCAGGATCCTCCCCCTACAATATTATCATCCCAAACTTAACCAACCACACTTTCCTCCTTTGTCGAACACCGAAAAGGGTCTAGAGGGGCTGTTAAGTTTAATCATACTCTCCCTCAACCCTAGGGGTATCCCAAAACAACATAAGATTTGAATAATTGTGAGGAAAACATATGAAACACATATGATAAATGTAAGGCATGGCAAAGCAATCATATGTATCATATGAACATGACATCATAAGTAAAATCATAGCAACGCATAATATCAGAATGGTAGTCATATGAGCAACTATATAAACCAACAATAACCATGGCAAAGCATAAACATAGCAATCTTGTGAACAAGCAGATAAGCCAACAAACAAAACATGTTAAGACAAATATGAAAGACATGTAAAATATCAAATGCATCAGATCGCATCAGAGTCAAGGCAAGGGCGGCACAAGGCTATAAAAGTCAAGTCATGGGGCATACAACCCAAAAATCATACAATCCAACCATCAAATAGTCAAATCCCAAACAGATGTAGAGTAATCAATCGTCAGCGGGGGAATCAACATCCTGTATAGGGTCATCCACATCATCAGGAACAACATACCCTGGTGCAGTACTGGCAGATGGTGCACCTCCATGAAATGTGTGCTGGCGCCACTCATCGTACCATGTCTGCTGCAACGCACGAACCCCGGAGACATCAGACTCCACTGCGGTCAGTCTGCGGTCGAAAGATCGGAACTCCGAACGGACCTCCTCTCGATGAAGCTCGCGCAGATGAAGATCATACTGGATCGTCTGATCCAGCTCGGAAATTTGCCATCGTGAGTCTGGCTCGGGCTCATAGTTGTAGTCGGTAGCAGCAACGGGAGCCTCCTGAGTTGCAACAGCATCGGCGGACGCCTGAAAGTGTGGACCTCCCCTTGGTAGATCACCAAGACCCCTCCCATCCTTCCAAACCAGTGCCCGATCGAGATCTCGAATAATGATACCAGACTTGGCGAATGCTCTCCGTCCAAGCCGACAATCCTGTCTGACCATGGGCACTGTCCTGCCGTTGGTGACATCAACACCTACTGACATAAGCCAGTCGGTGATGACATGACCAAAAGGCATATAGACTGTGTGTCGGCTCGGCTCTCTATAGGATAGGATGGACTGAAAAATACTCACCATGATGTCAAAGTCCATACGTCGGAGCATACCATAGTGCATGAGGGAATGATAGGGACGGATCTCGGTCAAGGGCTTTGAAGTGATCGGCAGGATACAGTTTGTGATGATCTTGAACAGAATGTAATCGACAGGGGAGAGACGGAGTGCTGCAAAAGTCCGAAAATCAGGACCCAACTCATCAAGCCCAGCTGGGCGGGGATGTCCAAAGAAATGCTGATAAATGGTGCCAGGGGTAACATCGACAAAAGGAGCCAACAAAGGGTCTGGGAGCTCAGGATAAATAGAATACAGATTAGGCGATCGTCGACCGCATAGATACTCCGCTAGAATCTCATAAGAGAAATCGAGATTTCTCTTTGCTACGCGGGTGGTGAATTCAAAACCTCCTTGAGGCCCTTGTTGAAGATTGTTGTAAACCTCCGAGACAAGATCATAGTTTATCGTCCTTTCGAGGGAAAGGAGAAATCCAAGGTTGTAGAAGGTGACTATCTCCATGATGGAGGGGCAGTACTCGGATAGAAAAGGAACATCAATTGATCGGCAGGAGAGTAACTTGAAAGTGCGGGATTGAAATGCCTGTTCACAGGCAGCATTGGGAAAGCGAGAGCTTGAGGAAGGCTGAGGCCTTCGGGAGGGCGCGGATGAAGAAGAGGCTTTGTCCTTCGAGCTGCCCTCTACTGGTTCTTCCCCCTTAGATGATTTTCTAAGGTCAGAAGAATTGATCATGGCAACAGATTTGATCAAGATATGTAAACCGAATCATGACACAAGATTATACCATCAAAAGATCACAGGATTATGATTTGATCAAGTTGGTCAAGAGAAGGTGTGATCAATGAACCAATCAGCAAACATAATCGTGACACAAATGAACCAAGGTAAGATTTTATCAAAAATCAAACAATAGTTGATCATAAGGGAGGACACACGGCACACACCCAAGGTAAACCCCAAAGACAAACATCACAGTTAGTTCACCACATATTATGATATATGAAGTAATCAACCAGATGAAAGACGGAACCCTTACTTGGGTGCCATGGACTGAAAGCTGCAGAACTCGCACGTTCTTAGAGAGCTCGAGAGAACTCAAACCGCAAGGAACAGAGGAGCCTCGAGTGCTCACGCAAGCAGGGAGAAATGAGCTTGCAAGACCACGAACTCGCTGCTGAGAACACCAACCGCGAGAGGGAGAACTCACACGCACAACAAGAGACGGGAGATCGCACGCGCATGGAAGAAGGAAAAGGGGATTTCGGCGCTGAGGCGATTTGGTCGGCTAGGGCTTGGGAGTAAGGGAATACACGAAGTTAATCGGTTGGTGGATCGGTTGGTGGATCGGTCCACCAACCACCATTTAATGCAATTGAATGGATTACCGTTCAATCAGTAAGCGCCCAGACTGATCAGGTTTCGGCCTGATCGGGCTGGCCTGGTCCTGATCGGTCGGGTGACCGATCAGGCAGGCTCCTGATCGATCAGCTGATCGATCAGGAAGCAGACAGTAGGTTTGGAGGTTTTTCCGTGAGCACCCTGATCGGTCTGTGGACCGACCCCCACAGGGTGCCAGATCGGTTCGGGGACCGATCCAGGCTAGCACAGAATGTGTAGACAAGATTTCGCAAAGTCTCTGTGACCTCTCTGATCGGTCTGTGGACCGATCACCACAGGAGGGAGCCAGATCGGTCCGGGGACCGATCAACCCTACTCCTGATCGGTCACTGCCCTACTCCTGATCGGTCCAGTGACCGATCAGGGTTCCTGATATTCCCTGATACGAACTGAAACTTTCAGTTTCAGACTTCTCTTCGATTTCTGATAAAATCTGATGAAGAATATCGATCTTGGAAGTGATCCCTTGACTATAATTGATCCCTAAACAAGGATCAAAGGTCCTTATGGGTTTAACAATCACTTTGCTCCACCCAACTGGAGTCAAACTCAATCAACAACCATTCAAGCAATTTTGTGTCAAATCCAAGTCTCCAATCAAGTTTCCTTGATTGGAATGTCCAAGTATGATCATGGAGCCAAATACACATGTGTTATGCATTGGTTTTCTCCATACTTGATCACCGAAGTGATTTTTATCTCGTCAACTTAATTTCTCAAGGGATGCAATGACATTTTGAGAAATTGAGTTGATCCTAACATCTCACCCCATTTCTAGCAAACAAAATCGTTTTATTGAACCTTATAGTTTGTGTGAGATGTCCCCAAAGTTACCCAATTGTATCCCAACAATTAGAACTAATCATGAAGGGTTTTGAATGCATTTTGAAACCTATGAAGCGCGACACATTCCCAACTCCCTTCTTAAGAAGCTAAACTCATTTTCGGGGAGTGGTTTAGTGAAAATGTCCGCTAGATTCGATTTGGACTCTACATATGAGAGTACAACATCTCCTCTAGCGACATGATCTCTAATGAAGTGGTGACTCACTTCAATATGTTTAGTCCTAGAATGGTGGACTGGATTCTTGGTTAGGTTAATTGTACTAATGTTGTCACACAACACTTGCACACCGTTGTAGCTCAATCCATAGTCCTCTAAAGTATGTTTCATCCACAACAATTGCGATATGCTCTCTCCCGTAGCAATATATTCTGCCTCGGTCGTGGAGAGAGCAACACAATGTTGCTTCCGACTTGACCAACTAACTAAAGATGATCCTAAAAATTGGCAACCCCCACTAGTGCTTTTTCGATCCAACTTACATCCAGCGTAGTCGGAATCGGTATAGCCAATTAGGTCAAATGATTCAGTACGGGGGTACCATAGACCAACACCAATTGTGTCGTTGAGGTATCTCAAAATTCGTTTAACCGCAATCAAGTGAGATTCCTTGGCACAAACTTGATATCTACCGCACATACCCACAACGAAAAGTATATCAGGTCGACTGGCTATGAGGTATAGCAGACTACCTATAATGCTCCGATATTGAGTCAAATAAACAGGTTTACCACTCTCATCATTGTCTAATCTTATATTTGTAGCCATGGGAGTGGTTACCTCTTTTGAATCACTCATATTGAATTTTCGAGGCATTTCTTGAGTATACTTTGATTGGTGCACATGGATCCCATCTCGGGTTTGTTTGATTTCAAGTCCAAGGAAGAAAGTCAACTCTCCCACTAGACTCATTTCAAATTCACTCTCCATGTGTCCAATGAACTCATTTAAATAGCCCTTGTTGTTTGAGCCACAAATAATGTCATCAACATATACTTGGGCTAAAAAATATTGTCACCATCTCTCCGTAGAAATAGTGTAGGGTCTATTTGGCCTCTTACAAAGCCTTTTTCAATTAGGAATATTGACAACCGCTCATACCAAACTCGGGGTGCTTGTTTAAGACCATAAAGTGCCTTTTTGAGCTTGAACATGTGGTTTGGGAATTCGGTACTCTCAAACCCCGGAGGTTGTTCAACATAGACCTCTTCTCTAATTAAACCATTTAGAAAGGTCGATTTGACATCCATTTGATATAGCTTGAACCCCCGATGCGCTGCAAATGCAAACATCAATCGGATGGACCCTAATCGTGCCACGGGAGCATAGGTCTCATCATAATCAAGGTCTTCAACTTGACTATAGCCCTTGGCTACTAAGCGTGCCTTGTTTCTTATGATTTCTCCTTATGGTTCAATTTATTTTTGAAGACCCATTTGGTTCCAATAATGGTGGTTTCTTAGATCTAGGGGCTAAGTCCCAGACTTGACTTCTTTCGAATTGACCTAGTTCATCTTGCATCGCAATGATCCAATCGGGATCATTTAATGCTTCATCAACTTTTCTAGGTTCAATTTCGGAAATTAGAGCAACTTCATTAGCCTCATTCCGGAAGAATGATCTAGTCCTAACCCCATGGTGGATGTCTCCAACAATTTGGTCTTGAGGATAACTAGAGGCTAATCTTGTTTGCCTAGGTGTTGGTGGTGCTTCTTGAACGGTTTCACTAGACACCAGCTCAGCCTCAGGATCCGGCTGATCTATGTGTTGTCTAGGCTCACCGTCATCAGACTCATCACCATCAACAACATTTGGAGTTTCATTCAAACTTAGTCTCCTAAGTTCGAGTTGAACTCCATCTTCTGGTTGTCCATTGGCTTTTGGAATTTCTTTAAAGACAACATCAGAAGATTCTTCAACCAATCTAGATTTCTTATTGTAGACTCGGTAGGCTTTGCTAACTAGGGAGTACCCGACCAGTATCCCTTCATCAGCCTTTGCCGTGAACTTTCTAAGGTGATCCTTGGTGTTTAGTATAAACATCTTACAACCAAACACCCTAAGATGCTTAACCGTAGGTGGTTTCCTAAACCAAAGTTCATGGGGAGTCTTACCTAAGAATCTATGGACGATGACTCGATTTTGCACGTAGCAAGCCGTGTTTACAGCTTCAGCCCATAAGTAACTCGGTAGTGAGTACGTATTGAGCATGCTTCGTGCAGCCTCTTGTAAAACACGGTTCTTTCTCTCTACAACACCATTTTGTTGTGGTGTTCTAGGAGTGGAGAACTTATGCCTATACCCTCTATCTTGACAAAACTCTAAAAATCGTTGGTTTTGAAATTCACCTCCATGATCACTTCTAATTGTGTTAATAGTTGATGATTTTTCATTTTCAACTCTTCTACAAAAAGAAATGAAGACATCTAAGGTTCGATCCTTATATTTAAGAAAATAAGTCCATGTATATCTAGTAAAATCATCAATGATAACAAAGCAATATCTACTTCCATTCAAAGATATGATAGTGCTACAATCAAATAGATCCATGTGAAGTAAATCTAAAGCGGTAGATGTACTTACAACGCTTTTACCTTTATGTGTAGATTTTGTTTGCTTACCCATTTGACATGCATCACAAAGTTTATCTTTTTCACACTTGATGCTTAGTAAGCCATGAACTAATCCCTTGTTGGCCAACTTCCGGATGTTCTTCATGTTAACACGTGCTAGCCTCCGGTGCCAAAGGGTGGACTCCTCTTCTTTTGACAAGAGACACTTGGCAAAAGCATTAGTAGCACTTTTAAATGATTCTTGGTAAATGTTATCTATTCTCGTTCCTACTAGTATCGTGTCAAAGTTGTCATGTTGTCTAACTAGACATTGACTTGGTTGGAAATCAATTGTGTAACCCTCATCACACAATTGACTGACACTTAGGAGATTAAATGTCATCCCCTTGACTAAAAGGACATTCTTAATTCTAAGACATTCGGATATTTGAATGTCTCATATTCCTATGACCTTAAGACTACCATTGTTACCAAATGAAACATTACCTCTACTTTTTCTTTGAAGGGTAGTAAACAATGATATATCCCCGGTCATGTGTTTGGAGCACCCACTATCAACGAACCAAGTTGATAGATGCTCCCCCTCAATCATAACCTACACAATTTGAAAAATAGAAGGTTTAGGTACCCACACCATGGGACCTAAAGCACCTACTAGACATGACTTAGGCACCCATGCCTTGACAACTTTCTTTTGAACCTTGGGTGTCTTAAGTGGCCTAACACCAGTCCTAGACATTAGGGACACAAATGAAGGTTCTTTGGGTTGGTAACCAATACCGGCCCTATTGTAGACTGTCCTTTGGGCATTCAAAATCATGTCTAGGGTCTTTGAACTTGTTGAGAACTTCTCAAGAATATTCTTGAGTCTCTCAGCTTCACTCTTTAATGATTTATTTTCATCCTCTAATAATTCAACATGCAAATCATCTACATCCTCATCCCTAGAAGATTTCAAATGTTCAATATCAATTTTCAAAGATTTAATTTCATCCTCTAACATTTCAACATGCAAGTCGTCTATATTCTCATCCCTAGATGACTTCAATTGTTCAATTTCTAATTGCAATGATTTAACCTTATTTTTTGACTTCTTCAACATATTGGTTAAACATGTAATTGCTCTATAACATTTCTCAAGTTCGAGAATAGTTACCTCTTCATCATCCGAAGATGATGAAGTCGCGTTTGAGGAGTCGGAGGATTCATCACTGCTTTCTTCACCTCCAAGAGCCATGAGTGTCACATGCCGTGTACTCTTCTTCTCCTTCTCTTCATCGGATGAACTTGAGGATGATTCATCCCAAGTGGCCTTCAAGGGCTTCTTCTTTTTCTTGTATCTATCCTCCTTCTTCTTGGATTTCTCCTTCTTCTTCTTTAGCTTTGGGCATTCACTCTTGAAGTGCCCTTTCCTGCCACACTCATAACAAGAAGCATTAGACTTATCAACTTTAGTTTCACTAGGGTTACCTTTACCCTTGAAGCGTCGACCCCTTCTCATCATCCTTCTCACAAAATTTGCCATCTCGGAGGAAGAAGACCCGCTGCCATCTTCCTCGGAATCAGACTCGGATTCGAAAGAGGATGAAGATGAAGAGACTTCCTTCTCCTTCTTCTTCTTGTTGGATCGTTCCCCTGCAACTAAGGCAATCCCCTTCTCCTTGGGGCCTTTGTTAGCCATTTCATGCAATTCCATTTTACAAAATAGATCATCTAATTTAACAATTGATAAATCCTTGGAAACTTTGTAGGCATCCACCATGGATGACCACAAAGCATTCTTTGGAAATGCTTTTAACACATACCTCACAAGGTCGCGGTTTTTGACCTTTTTATCTATGGAATGAAGACCGTTGAGGACTTCCTTGAACCGACTATGGAGTTCACTTACGGTTTCATTCTCCTTCATGGAGAGGTTTTGGAGTTGGTTGAGGAATAAACCCCTCTTGGCGATTCTTGAATCTCGGGTGCTCTCATGGAGTTCTATAAGCTTGTTTCACAAGTCTTTTGCACTTGAAAATGGACTAACCTTGATGAGTTGGTCTTTGTTCATGCCGCGTTGTAGGGTCACCACCGCCTTCGCGTCGGCTTCACTCTTTCGGGTTTGTTCAGCCGACCAACGCCATGATTCGAGTTCTTTGCCTTCATCATCCTTTGGAGGGGTAAAACCCTCCTTCACAGCGAACCAAGTGTTGATGTCCATCTTAAGATAGTACTCCATCTTCGATCTCCAATATTGGAAATCTGCTCCATCGAAGAAGGGTGGACGGGTGGTGGAAAATCCTTCTCTCAAAGCCATTGATGATAGCTCTCGGTTGTTAATCCGCTTGTACAGAGCCCCAAACTCTGATACAACTTTTTGGAACTCGGATGGCTAGAGAGGGGGGGGTGAATATAGCCAACACTTGATTTACACTTATCGATTTTCTGCACTTCAATCGTTAGACAAGCGGAAGCACAATAAAACAGAGTATTTGCAGAAAATAAAACACTAAACTAAGAGCAACACCCAGAACGCTAACAAGAGGAATTTACAAGGTTCGGGGATAACTTGCCCCTACTACTTGGCGTGCCCTTAAGGTGGGCGATCCCTTGATCGTCGCAGATCAAGCCCTGGTAAATCCGGATAATCAGCAACCTCCTTCTCGGTGGAGTAATCTCTCCACAGCGTTTCAAGATGATGAAGTATAAAATACAGGAAACACAAGAAGGATCTTACTTAGCACTTAGAACCACAAGAACACAAGCAAACTTCTCTGAGCTCCACCAGCGCAGATCTCACGCAAGACTCTCCTCTTCGTGTCTTCTCGCTGATGGACTCAAGCTTCTTGTTTCTCTTCTCCCAAGTGCCCAAGTAACAGAGGGTTGCTTCAAAGATCACAGTTGCTTGCTCAAG
>JAGFNQ010008294.1:0-63766 GCA_024364735.1 Boesenbergia rotunda | reverse complement strand
CCCAGGGCAGTCGACTGATACTCTGAAAATTAGTTTTTCAGGCCACATTCAAAAATGCGCCAGAAATTTCACAAATCTCCAAAAATTCCCAAATTTTATAGAGAAGTTTGTGGTACCCATACCTACTTGGGAAAAATACATTCAACCATGTTTCTATCACCATTCCCAAGTTTGATACAAAATCCAAAAATTTCCTTAGAAAATTAAGGCAACTAAGGAGGCAACCTCCCCCTTAACCTATGCCTTCTCCCAATTTTCAATTTACCAAGGTCATGTTCTACCCAACTTGACACCATGACACCAAGTCAAGTTCTACCCAACTCAACTTCCAAGTTCTTTTCCCCTTGGACACAATTAAGGATTCCCCCAAGCAACCTTATCCCTAGTGCCAATCAAGAACTCAACAAAACCTTAAACAATTTAAGAGTTTGCAAGCACATTTGCTAGGATATACCCTATCCTAGAAAATATGGTTCCATGAAAAATATAAATGTGCTTGACTTTTGGTATCAATTCTAATTTCCCTAAACATTGGCATTTTGTATCAATTTTCAAATCCATCTATAATTCCATGTGTTTGCTAAAGCTTATCATGACAATTTGACACATGAAATTGTCCTCAACTCTCTCCATTTTGTCCCTTAATCCTAGAGTCATATGGGAAACTTATCAATCTTCCTTTCATTCATCAAGAGCTTATCATTTAACATTATCCAATGAATCTTAAGCACTTAGCAATTCTCCTTACATTTCGTGATATCAATAAAACCTTATTCCATAAAATCAACATTGAATCACAAGACAAACCTTGATTCAAGGAATATGAAATCATAACCAAGGATTTTGATTCAAAACCATACCCTATCATCCAATAACGATTTATGACCTTTAAATCATATAATGACATAACATTTTATAAGCTAACATGACCCTTTTCCTATGGTTTCAATATTGTAAGGTCTCATCACCCAATCTGCCCTTTTTGCTTAAACCCATGGATCAGTCGACTGCCCCTGGGGCAGTCGACTCCCAAAACTCACAGAATGTTTCTGGGCTCTTACCAGTCAACTGCCCCCCAGGCCAGTCGACTGATACCTGAATTTCAGGTTTTCAACCCAATTTCAGTAATGCCTAAATAATTCCATAAATCTCCAAAAATTCTAAAATTTCGTAGGGAGATTTGTGGAACCTATGCCTACTTGGAAAAAATATGTTTCCAAACAAATGTACTCCAAATCCCAAGAATGGCACGAAATTCAACTTCTCCTAAATTGTATCACTTAAACTCATCTAGAAAGTCCTTCCTTGATATATCTTCTAATACCTAGCCATGATACATTTTTAGCACCGAATTATGTGGTATTCACCTATTAAACCTAAATTTTATCTAATATAATCCTATTTTCATCTTTTTTTCCCTAAATTCCTTTTAATGTGCCAATTTCCTAGGATTAAGACTTACCCAAGTCCTCTAACCCTTTTTAGCACAATTCCTAGTTTACCTAGACTTCCTAGAGAAGCCATCTTTGAGATCCATCTACCATGGACCCCAAAGGCTCCTAGAGCTCCTCCTTGAGCTTTAGCCCTAGTCACATCCCTAGCTGACTCAACCCATACTAGACCACACCAGTGAGCCCCCTGTGATTCTTGGCCTACAAACCCAACCATCTTAACCTTAGACACCTTGTCCTTGGTTAAATCATTTTCTTTCCCTTTGAATGGCACCCCCTAGCCATCCTTGGGCTTTCCCTCGATGCCATAATCATATGCTACACTAGCATTTTGCTTTCCATTGGCCTTGGAGGTCGTAGACCGGTATCCCAACCCCGATCTATCATAGTTGAGTTTTAGACTACCCAACACTATGTCTAAACCCTTAGATCCAACCTTGAATCTTTCTAGGATCTTTTCTAATTTATCAAGCCTTGCCCTCAAGACTTGATTTTTCCTTTCTAGGTTTTTAACCTTTGAGTCCATATGTCCACTTTGGACATTCCTAGACCTACTCTCCTTTCTAGGCACATTTTTCCCCTTCTTGGGATTAACGCCTTGATCCTTAGGTACAAAGATCCTAGGTTTATCATGATGCATGCTTTTCCTACGGTTTAGATCTACCTTGTTAACCCAAGTCCTATCATTATATCTAAATCCAAAATTGTGCACCATTAAGCATTTTTCATTAAATCTAGAATGCATGGAGGGATAAATACCACTAGTTTTAATATGCATGGAGGAACTCAAATTAGAATTACACTTTAACTTAGGGTTAGGAATTACCTCCCTTACCCTTTTTGTAACACCCCAAAATTTCCCCATATGAAATACTATGAATTCATGAAACATTTTTATGAAATGTTATGATGGACATGGTTTAATGGGCTTTGATATGGATTAGTGCAAAATGTGTTAAAAAGAAAATGTAGAAAGGAGGAAGCAAGGATCGAACCTTGAACCTCCTAGTTGCACTAACCATGTCATAACCAATGCACCAAGCAATGTTTCATGTTGAGAGAATAAGAAACATGCTTGTTAAAGCTAGGGAAGTGAAGAGACATGTCCCTTCATGAGAAAAATATAAATAAGAGAGGGAAAGGTTGGAATAACTTCCTCTCTTCTTCTTCCTCACTCTCCCCACTCCAATTTCAGAAACCTAGAGCCCCTCTTCTCCCTTTCAATTTTCAAAAATACACCCTAGGGTTCTAACCCTAGGGAATTGGAAGGAAGAAGAACCATCCAAGGATCTTGCCCTCTACTAGGGCCAAGTGTTTAGAGAAGTGCTAGTATGGAGAACACTCACCCTCCTTCAACCAAGGGTACCCTAAAGGTTTAGAGAAGGTGAAATTCAAGCGAAAGGATGTAAGTATTCCCTCGCCTGCAGTGCAATAGTTGTTGTATGATTTCTTTGTCTTGTTGTTTTCGAAAATGGGGGGTTTTCCCCTTGTGTAACTTTTGGCCAACCCCAAAGAGGAGGCCTTGGTTACTCCTTGATGCATAAGGAAACCCCTTGGAATTTAGGGTATATGTATATGTTGTTTCCCTTCAAAATGTTATGAACAAAACCCTAAGGTTTTGCCCTTATGTAGGTTTCGGCCACTCCTTAGGGGAAAGCCTTGATTACTCCTTGATGCATAAGGAAACCCCTTGGAATTTAGGGTATACTTATATGTTGTTTTCCCTACATGTGGTGATGACAAAAATTAGGGTTGAGCACCCTACACCATTCGGCTATGAACAAGAGATTTGGGTTGGTGAGTGTTGAAATTCTCCATGATGTATCCATGCTTGGTAGTGTAGACAAAGTGTTTGTGTAAATGTTTGTGTGAATGTTGATTTCAAAAACCCTAATTTCCGCTACCCTACACCATTCGGCCAACACCCTAAAGTTAGGATTTGTGAAGGTTAAACTACCCTATAGGATATGATTATGTTTGGGGATAATGATATGTATATGCATGTGATGTTTAAATGGAATGTTTGATTGGAAAACGTAACTTCCCCCTAGCATGTGATATTCGGCCAAGCATAGAACATTAGGTTTGTGAAGGTTGATTACCCCATGATGTATGCTATGCTTAGTAGGATACATGATATATATATATATATATATGTGATGATTGTATGGGATGTACCCTATGAGATATGCTTATGTTTGGGATGATGATATGTATATGCAAGTGATGTTTAAATGGAATGTTTGATTGGAAAACTTAATTTTTCCCTAGCATTTGATATTCGGCCAAAGCATGGAACATTAGGTTTGTGAAGGTTGATTACCCCATGATGTATGCTATGCTTAGTATGATACATGATGTATATATATATGATACTTGTATGGGATGATTGATGTCAAAAACCTAATCTACCTCTACCCTTGACTTTCGGCCAAAACCTTAGGTTTAGGGTTAAGAAGAACTCAATTAACTCATGAAGCATGCAACCACTTCCTATGACATGAATATGATTTATGTGACCAATCTTGTCATATGTAAAGTATGTGTAAGTGGTTGAAATATGATGTATGTATGAGCATGTTTATAGCCCATTGGGCACCCTTTATGAATTGCATGTGATGTGTATGATAAAATGCTTGAAAGGATACTCCACTAAGTATGGGATCAAGAGCACCCCTTATGTTGTGTGGTGTGTCCCTACGGGATCATGAGCACCCTTGAAGTGTGGTGTGTCCCTTAAGAGTAGATTTGGAGTATTCCTTAGCATATATGTAAAAGCATGATAAGTATTTTACTTTGGAAGTTGTGTACCTGACTCGGAAGGGGGTCGTTAAACAAATCCGGGGTGCATGTTAACGTAAGGTCATGGCTCCGGTAGGACGGAAGGGTCCTGCTCTAATTGGTTGGTGGCTCGCTACCCCAATTCATTAGGGAACGCGCAATATGTGGTACACAACTGGGCCCTATATGATGTTGATGTATTTTTAAGTAATACCTTTATGGAATTATTTTGAAAACATTCATTGAAAACATTTATTATATGTGAAGGGTATGCTTAAGGTACTTTATACTGCATGCTTAGAAACTTTGATGTTTAGTATGCTTTGATGAACTCATGCTTATGATGATTTATTATGTGTACATGTTGTATTCTTTCGTATGGATTTTGCGAGTAGGACAGGATCCTTACTAAGCATTTGTGCTTACTAGTTTATGTGCTGTCTTATGCTGCAGATAATGGTAAGGAACACTTAAACTAAAGGAAGAGGCAGGAGGCTGAAGATGTGTGGGGTGGTGGCTCGGGAAAGAAAGATTTTTATATCTACATTACTATGCTTATGATGATATTTTCTTCAACAATGAATGTTAGTGATTAAGGTTGATATTGCATGATAGTGATTACACTTGGAATTCTCATATACTTGATTTTGTTTGATTATGTTATGAGTTGAATTAATATGTGAACCTACCATGTTATAGAATAACTCTTGATTAAAATATTTCAAATGATGTTCTAATGATTCAAGCATTATATTTGATTGACATGTACTGACTAGTATGCTTAGCACTTGTAAATATCACTTGATAGTTTTAGACAAGCATGCTCAGCACTTAGTCCTTGTATTGTTGTTTTAATTTTATGCTAGAAGGAAAAAAAATAAATTATATGATTGATTGTTACGTAACCCTGCCCCGAGAGTAGATATAAGGGTGGGCGTTACAGGTTGGTATCAGAGCAGATTTCCCCTCCACCACACACACATCAAGCTCCATCCTGTCGCTTCCAAGTAAGAGATCCTAACCTCGCTTTACTTTAGTTCATGTACAGTAATGATTATATAAAGGTGATTTATGCTTGCATAACTAATGAAAGTAGTATTAATTCTCACATTAGTTTATTTATCACCTGTACGATAGATATGGTTAGAAGACGTAGCAATCGGGGTGATGAGACCGCACCCCCACCTGATATAATGCAAGTGATCACAGATCTGCAGCGTCAGGTCACTGAACAACAGCAGATAATAAACACTCTGATGACCCAGCAGGGGAACACTGCAACCCCGCAGGGAAGTCAGAATGTGATGCCTACTGAGCCTCCAACAACACAAGCACCCCCTGACACACCGGTCCGAGGAGTCCGACAGGAGGCCTATCTGATTCAGTGGCAGAGACTGAAGCCGGACAAGTTCTCGGGCACCTGCGAGCCTTGGGACGCCCAGGCCTGGCTCAAGACAGTTGAGAGCACAGTGGAATTATTAGACTGGCCCGAGCATGAGAAAATTAAATGTGTCTCGTTCTGCCTCACTGGCGACGCCAGTATGTGGTGGGAACGGGTAAAAAGCTAGAATTTATTGACACTGGGGCAACACATTTGTTTCTCTCTATGCAATATGCCAAAAGAAATGATATGTCACTGCAAGATTTAGACTGCAAATTTCTGACAACACTGCCCTCGGGTGAGGTGATGCCCTCTACCCAAATGCTACGTGACGCACCAATCAGAATCGCAGATAGGGAACTCTACTGCGATCTGATAGTGCTTGATATGTCAGATTACGATGTGATATTGGGCATGGATTTCTTGAACAAATACGGCGCCTCTATTGAGTGCCGTAAACGAAGGGTTATCTTCCGACCCGAGGCGGAAATTCTATTCGAATTTATCGGAGAGCCGAAGAAGAGGACAAGCAAATTCTTGTCGGCTCTGAAAGCAAGGAAGATGTTAGAAAAGGGATGCCCTGGATTCTAGCTCATGTGGTTGATACCAGTCCTACAGAGGGCCCGAAGCTAGAAGACGTCAAAGTCGTATGTAATTACCCAGAGGTATTTCCCGATGACTTACCAGAGTTAGCACCTGAAAGAGATATAGAATTTACAATTGAGTTGGTTCCTGGTACTAACCCCATTTCTAAGGCACCGTACCGTATGGCGCCAACGGAATTAAAAGAACTACAAGGACAGTTACAGGAGCTGCTTGACAAGGGACTCATCCTCCCTAGTCATTCTCCCTGGGGAGCTCCCGAACTGTTCGTGAAAAAGAAGGATGGGTCGATGCGAATGTGCATCGACTATCGAGCGCTGAACAACGTGACTATCAAGAACAGGTACCCTTTACCCAAGATAGATGACCTGTTCGATCAACTGAAGGGAGCCATGGTTTTCTCTAAGATTGACCTGAGATCTGGTTATCACCAAGTCAGGGTGAAAAAGGAAGATATACCGAAGATAGCTTTCCGAACCAGATACGGACATTATGAGTTCGTGGTTATGCCATTTAGAGTTACCAATGCGCCAGCTATGTTTATGGATTTAATGAATCGGGTATTCTCGGCATTCCTCGACATATTTGTGATCGTCTTTATCGACGATATCCTTATATATTCGAGAACTCCCGAAGAACATGCTGTGCACCTGAGTATAGTACTACAGATTCTTCAGAAGGAACAACTGTATGCTAAATTTTCCAAATGCGAGTTCTGGCTCGATCAAGAATCATTTTTGGGACATGTTATCTCCAAGGAAGGAGTAATGGTGGACCCAATTAAAATTGAAGTTGTGAGTAACTGGACTAGACCCAAAAATGCCAGCGAAATCAGAAGTTTTCTCGGGCTAGCAGGCTATTACAGAAAATTCGTAGAGAACCTCTCTCGGATTGCAGCCCCTATGACAGCTCTTACAAAGAAAGACAAGAAATATGTATGGACCGAGGAATGTGAGAAGATCTTTACTGAACTGAAAAGGAGGCTGACTAGCGCCCCAATATTGACTCTTCCAAAGAGCGATATGGGTTTCGATATGTACAGCGACGCATCCAAACTTGGACTCGGAGCTGTGCTTATGCAAAATGGGAAGGTAATTGCCTATGCCTCTAGGCAGCTGAAGGAACATGAAAGAAACTACCCTACCCATGACTTAGAGTTAGCAGCGATGGTCTTTGCACTGAAAATATGGAGGCACTATCTATATGGAACTCAGTGTAAAGTTTATACAGACCACCAGAGTTTGCGGTATTTCTTCACCCAGAACGATCTGAATATGAGACAGCGCAGATGGATCGAATTGGTCAAGGATTATGACTGTGAGATCCTGTACCATCCGGGAAATGCCAACAAGGTAGCCGATGCTCTCAGTAGAAAATCATGTGCTGCTTTGATGTCTTTATCAGCTTTGTCACAACCCTTAGGGGAAGAAATTATGAATTACGGGATTGAAATCATATCAGGACAACTGTCCACCCTGATAATCACGCCGACATTATTCGACGATATTCTGGAAAGGCAGAATCATGATCCGAGTCTTCAGAGAATCAAGCAAGAGGTTCTCGAAGGCAAGGACGATGGATTTCGGATTTCAGACAGCGGAGTTTTATATCTTCGGAACCGATTATGTGTTCCCGACGACTCCGACTTACGGACAAGAATCCTCGAGGAAGCTCACGGAACACCTTATGCGATGCATCCTGGGTCTACCAAGATGTATCAAGATCTGAAGAGCAAGTTTTGGTGGTCCGGTATGAAGTGAGATGTAGCCCACTATATTAGTATGTGTTTGACCAGCCAGAGGGTCAAAGCAGAACACCAGAGGCCTAGAGGAGTTCTGCAACCTCTGTCGATTCCCGAGTGGAAATGGGAAGACATCTCTATGGATTTCATCTCTGGGCTGCCTAGAACGACGAATGGATATGATGGTATATGGGTTATTGTGGACAGACTCACCAAGTCTGCCCATTTTCTGGCTATTAGGATGACCCACTCAGTAGAGCAGTTGGCTCAACTGTACGTCAAGGAAATTATCCGACTGCACGGGGTTCCCAACACTATTATCTCTGATAGGGATGGTCGATTTACTTTAGATTTTTGGGGACACGTGCAGAAGGCTCTCGGCACGAAGCTGAAATTCAGTACTGCCTTTCACCCCCAGACTGACGGGCAGACTGAAAGAGTAAACCAGATATTAGAGGGCATGTTATGAGCTTGTACCTTGGACTTCAAGGGAAGCTGGTGTTGATACCTGAGCCTGGCAGTGTTTTCTTATAACAACAGTTATCAGGCTACTATCGGGATGGCACCGTACGAAGCACTATACGGAAGGAAATGCAGATCTCCTATATGCTGGCTTGAGAGTGGTGAAAAGAAGGAGATGGGTCTCCAGACTGATATTATAGATGAAACCACTCAGGCTATAAAGAATATCCGCCAGAGGATAGAGACTGCTCAGAGTCGGCAGAAAAGCTACGCTGATAAGCGACGCAGACCACTAGAGTTTGAGGTTGGGGATTCAGTATTCCTTAAAGTGGCCCCTATGAAAGGGGTGATGAGATTCGGGAAGAGAGGGAAGCTGAGTTCATGATATGTGGGACCGTATCAGATCCTGAGACGGGTAGGCAAAGTGGCCTACGAACTGGGGTTACCGCCAGAAATGTCGGCTATCCACAATGTCTTCCATGTATCAATGCTCAGGAAATGTACCTCCGATGTGAATCAAATGATAGAACCCCAACTAGCACAAGACCAAGAGAACCCAAGGAACGCCGACCTATCCAGATCCTAGATCGGGAAGTCAAAAAGCTCTGTGGCGGAACGAGCAATTCGAGGAAGTCACCTGGGAACGAGAGGAGGCAATGCGATTAAAGTATCCGGAACTGCTTTAAGTTCGGGATGAACTTTTTAAAAGGTATGGGTGATTGTAACACCCCAAAATTTCCCCATATGAAATACTATGAATTCATGAAACATTTTTATGAAATGTTATGATGGGCTTGGTTTAATGGGCTTTGATATGGATTAGTGCAAAATGTGATAAAAAGAAAATGTAGAAAGGAGGAAGCAAGGATCGAACCTTGAACCTCCTAGTTGCACTAACCATGTCATAACCAATGCACCAAGCAATGTTTCATGTTGAGAGAATAAGAAACATGCTTGTTAAAGCTAGGGAAGTGAAGAGACATGTCCCTTCATGAGAAAAGTATAAATAAGAGAGGGAGAGGTTGGAATAACTTCCTCTCTTCTTCTTCCTCACTCTCCCCACTCCAATTTCAGAAACCTAGAGCCCCTCTTCTCCCTTTCAATTTTCGAAAATACACCCTAGGGTTCTAACCCTAGGGAATTGGAAGGAAGAAGAACCATCCAAGGATCTTGCCCTCTACTAGGGCCAAGTGTTTAGAGAAGTGCTAGTAAGGAGAACACTCACCCTCCTTCAACCAAGGGTACCCTAAAGGTTTAGAAAAGGTGAAATTCAAGCGAAAGGATGTAAGTATTCCCTCGCCTGCAGTGCAATAGTTGTTGTATGATTTCTTTGTCTTGTTGTTTTCGAAAATGGGGGGTTTTCCCCTTGTGTAACTTTTGGCCAACCCCAAAGAGGAGGCCTTGGTTACTCCTTGATGCATAAGGAAACCCCTTGGAATTTAGGGTATATGTATATGTTGTTTCCCTTCAAAATGTTATGAACAAAACCCTAAGGTTTTGCCCTTATGTAGGTTTCGGCCACTCCTTAGGGGAAAGCCTTGATTACTCCTTGATGCATAAGGAAACCCCTTGGAATTTAGGGTATACTTATATGTTGTTTTTCCTACATGTGGTGATGACAAAAATTAGGGTTGAGCACCCTACACCATTCGGCTATGAACAAGAGATTTGGGTTGGTGAGTGTTGAAATTCTCCATGATGTATCCATGCTTGGTAGTGTAGACAAAGTGTTTGTGTAAATGTTTGTGTGAATGTTGATTTCAAAAACCCTAATTTCCGCTACCCTACACCATTCGGCCAACACCCTAAAGTTAGGGTTTGTGAAGGTTAAACTACCCTATAGGATATGATTATGTTTGGGGATAATGATATGTATATGCATGTGATGTTTAAATGGAATGTTTGATTGGAAAACGTAACTTCCCCCTAGCATGTGATATTCGGCCAAGCATAGAACATTAGGTTTGTGAAGGTTGATTACCCCATGATGTATGCTATGCTTAGTAGGATACATGATATATATATATATATATGTGATGATTGTATGGGATGTACCCTATGAGATATGCTTATGTTTGGGATGATGATATGTATATGCAAGTGATGTTTAAATGGAATGTTTGATTGGAAAACTTAATTTTTCCCTAGCATTTGATATTCGGCCAAAGCATGGAACATTAGGTTTGTGAAGGTTGATTACCCCATGATGTATGCTATGCTTAGTATGATACATGATGTATATATATATGATACTTGTATGGGATGATTGATGTCAAAAACCTAATCTACCTCTACCATTGACTTTCGGCCAAAACCTTAGGTTTAGGGTTAAGAAGAACTCAATTAACTCATGAAGCATGCAACCACTTCCTATGACATGAATATGATTTATGTGACCAATCTTGTCATATGTAAAGTATGTGTAAGTGGTTGAAATATGATGTATGTATGAGCATGTTTATAGCCCATTGGGCACCCTTTATGAATTGCATGTGATGTGTATGATAAAATGCTTGAAAGGATACTCCACTAAGTATGGGATCAAGAGCACCCCTTATGTTGTGTGGTGTGTCCCTACGGGATCATGAGCACCCTTGAAGAGTGGTGTGTCCCTTAAGAGTGGATTTGGAGTATTCCTTAGCATATATGTAAAAGCATGATAAGTATTTTACTTTGGAAGTTGTGTACCTGACTCGGAAGGGGGTCGTTAAACAAATCCGGGGTGCATGTTAACGTAAGGTCATGGCTCCGGTAGGACGGAAGGGTCCTGCTCTAATTGGTTGGTGGCTCGCTACCCCAATTCATTAGGGAACGCGCAATATGTGGTACACAACTGGGCCCTATATGATGTTGATGTATTTTTAAGTAATACCTTTATGGAATTATTTTGAAAACATTCATTGAAAACATTTATTATATGTGAAGGGTATGCTTAAGGTACTTTATACTGCATGCTTAGAAACTTTGATGTTTAGTATGCTTTGATGAACTCATGCTTATGATTTATTATGTGTACATGTTGTATTCTTTCGTATGGATTTTGCGAGTAGGACAGGATCCTTACTAAGCATTTGTGCTTACTAGTTTATGTGTTGTCTTATGCTGCAGATAATGGTAAGGAACACTTAAACTAAAGGAAGAGGCAGGAGGCTGAAGATGTGTGGGGTGGTGGCTCGGGAAAGAAAGATTTTTATATCTACATTACTATGCTTATGATGATATTTTCTTCAACAATGAATGTTAGTGATTAAGGTTGATATTGCATGATAGTGATTACACTTGGAATTCTCATATACTTGATTATGTTATGAGTTGAATTAATATGTGAACCTACCATGTTATAGAATAACTCTTGATTAAAATATTTCAAATGATGTTCTAATGATTCATGCATGATATTTGATTGACATGTACTGACTAGTATGCTTAGCACTTGTAAATATCACTTGATAGTTTTAGACAAGCATGCTCAGCACTTAGTCCTTGTATTGTTGTTTTAATTTTATGCTAGGAGGAAAAAAAAATAAATTATATGATTGATTGTTACGTAACCCCGCCCCGAGAGTAGATATAAGGGCGGGCGTTACCCTTGTAGTCCCTCCTTGTTGTGAGCTCCTTCACTTCTTTCTTTCCTCCTTCTCTCATCTTCTCAGATGCTCCATTTTCTTGATTTCTTTCTTCCTTGGACATTTTGTGTGAAAGTGTCCTAGCTCTCCATATGTGAAGGATCGAATCTTCTTTCTTTTAGCTTGGCCTTCTTCATCCCTACACCCCATGTTAGGGAGGTTGACTTCTTCTTCAACCTTGGATGAAGTGGATGGTTCCTCTTGTTCCGGCATTGAAGTGGGTCTCTCCTCCCCCTCAATTCTAGAGATTGATACTTCCACTTCTTCTCTTGAGGTGGTTGATGATCTTTCACTTAATTCCTTCTCTTCACTTGAAGAAATTGACACTTTGTTTTCTTTTTCTTCTTCTTGACCCATTTGACTTTTCTCCTTGGCCTCTTGAACTTGTGTACGAGTTTTATGATATTCTTTCAATTTGTTCCACAATTCACATGCATTTTCGTATGCTCCTACACCACTCAAAATATTAGTTAATACACTAATTACCTTCTCGTTCGCCTTTGATTGATCTTGTTGCTCTTGATTCCAATATCGAGGCCTAAGTTTCTCCCGTGCTTATCCTTTGGATTCTCGAAGGGCTCTTCAAGGGCAATCCTAAGGTTTCACGCCATTCCGAACCATGTCTCTATTCTTGTCTTTGAATACTCAAAGTCATCATGGTCGTAGGGCGGTGGAGTGTAGATGTCGTCCCCAAATTTGTCTTCCTTATTCTTCCTCTAGCTTTCTTTGCTCCTTTGGCGATTAGTCCAATCAAGACCGGACCTTCGCTCTGATAACACTTGTTGGATCTTGTACGGTTGAAGGAGGGGGAGTGAACAGCAAATCTTGGAATCTTCTTCCTAAGTTGTTAGTTGCACAAGCGGAAATACAAACAAAAATAAAACTAACAATAAAGAACAATGCTAACGAGGAAGATTTACTTGGTATCCACCCCTAAGGGTGACTGATCCATGAATCCGTCGGTGAATCACTCCCCGGATAACCTTCGGCTAACTCTTGTCGCTCCTTGTGAGTGGAGAAACCTCAGCACAGCACCTTGACACGACCTGAGCACCAAGACTACTGTTTGCCCTTTAACCAAGACCAAACTCGTCAAAAACCCCAGCCCAAACCGAGTTCTCTTTAAAAAGAACTCAGGATGGAAACCCTCTTGTAACACCCCAAATTTGTCAATGTAAAAGCATGACAATGTATGAAAATGGTTATAATGAAATGATATAAATTTCATGCAATCGCATGTTATGAAATGTCATGAATACATGAAATATTATATTCATGAAATATTATTATCATGAAAAGTTATGTGAATAATATTTATAAAATATTATGTAAATAATGTTATGAATTCAGGAAAAATATTAGAAAATATTATGAATTCATAAACATGAAATATTATGAAATTTCATGATGGACTTGGCTTAATGGGCTTTGATATGGATTAGTGCAAAAGGTGATAATGAAATGATATAAATTTCATGCAATCGCATGTTATGAAATGTCATGAATACATGAAATATTATATTCATGAAATATTATTATCATGAAAAGTTATGTGAATAATATTTATAAAATATTATGTAAATAATATTATGAATTCAGGAAAAATATTAGAAAATATTATGAATTCATAAACATGAAATATTATGAAATTTCATGATGGACTTGGCTTAATGGGCTTTGATATGGATTAGTGCAAAAGGTGATAAAAAGGAGGGAGCAAGGATTGAACCTTAAACCTCCTAGTTGCACTCTCCATGTCTTAACCACTACACCAAGCATTGTTTCTTGTTGAGAGGATGAGAGACATGCTTGTTAAGTGTGTAAGAGTGAAGAGACATGTCTTTTCATGAAAGAAGTATAAATAAGGGAAGTTGGAATAACTTCCTCTTCCTTTGATCTTCTTCCTCACTCTTCCAAAACCGAAAACTCACTCTTCCCTTTCCTTCTCATTTTCGAAAACATACTCTAGAGATAACCCTAGGGCAATTTCAAGAAGGAAAGTCAAGGTGCCATTGCCATCTACTAAGTCCAAGGAGTCCTAGAGGAAGTTGGAAGAAGAGGATCTTCACATACCCTCCAAGTGTAGGGTACCCTACGGTTTAAAGAAATTCCAGCGCAAGGATGTAAGTATCCCCTCGCCTGCAGTATAATGGTTATGTGTGATCCTTGTTATTTTTCTTGTACAAAATTTAGGGCTTTTCACCTTTGAAAGTTTCGGCCCCCTCTTGAAGGGAGGCCTTGGACACTTTTTATTACATGGAAAGATTCCTTGAAATTTAGGGTATGCTTATATGTTGTTTCTCTTCATGTTGTAATACCAAAAATTGGGATTTGCACCCTTATAAGTTTCGGCCAAGCATGATAGAAATTAGGGTTTGGGGAATTTTATGATTTTCTATAATGGATTCATGCTTAGGAATGTAGATCAAGTGTTTGAATATATGTTTGTATGAATATTTGATACTCCTACCCTATGAAACTAGGGTTAGGGTTTAGATGGGTTTCGGCCAAGACCTAGGAATTAGGGTTAGTGGATGCTAACCCCACTTTGAGGGTTAAACCATGTTTAAATTGTTAACATGAAATATACTAGAGGTGTTTGTAAGAATGTTTGAAGGAATGCTTGATTGGAAAACCAAACTCCTTTACTTGTGAGTTTCAGCCAACCCTAGTTCTAGAGTTGAGAAGTACCTAATGAGACCATGAAGCATGCTACTACATATGTGATGTGTATATAAATTATATGACCTATCTTATTAGGTATGAAAGCATGCCATATAGCCCATGGGGCACCTTGATGATATGAACATGATGTGTTTGATAATATGCTTAAAAAGGGTTACTCTATTGAAACTGGGATCAAGAGCACCCGAATGTGTGGTGTGTCCCTAGGGGATCAAGAGCACCCGAATGTGTGGTGTGTCCCTTTGAGAAGTGATTAAGAGTACCTTTAGGCATATAAATATATGAGTAATTGAATGATAAATTACTTTACTTTGAAAGTTGTGTACCCGACTCGGAAGGGGGTCGTTAAACAAATCCAATGTGCATAACTGAAGGTCATGGCATTGGTAGGACGGAAGGGTCCTGCTCTATTTAGATTGGTGGCTCGCTACCCCAATTTACTAGGGAACGCGCATGATGTGGTACTACAACTGGGCCCTGGAGATATTATATTTTCAAGTACTTACCATTATGGAACTGCTTTTGAAAAACATATTATTTTCTCATTGAGAGATAATCTTGTTCGGTAAAGTACTTAGAGATATTTGATGTGATGTTTATGATGCTTGATGAGATGCTTATGATGCTGATAATCTTGTTCTATCTTGATTACTGAGTACATGATATGATGTATCGATATGGTTTTGCGAGTAGGCCCGGATTGTTACTAAGCATGTTTTGCTTACTAGTTCCTGTTATTTTTCTTATGCTGCAGATAGCGGTAAGAAATACTCGAACTAAAGGAAGAGGCAGAGGGAAGGCTGGAGGATGTGTGTGGTGATGGCTCGGGAAAGAACGAAAGATTCTATCTACCTTGTTTTGTCTAGAATCTAAACTGCTTCCAATAATTACTATTGAAATTGTATTGCTATACTCTGAATGGGTGATGATCATGACTACTCTACTGTGATTGAGTTAGTGATATGGAACCTATGTTATGCTTGATAATACTATCATTAATGTTTAAATGTTGTAGAATGCATGCTAAGGAAAATACTAGGTAATTACTATTTTCTGTTTCTTATGAATGCTTCCTTTGCATGTATCTAAGACTAGATAACTCTTGCTATATTCCTATGTTTTATCTTGTTCAAACCATGTTTATTCCATGCCATAGTGTGTTACATGATCTTCCTATTAGGTTGTAAATGCATGTAGATATAAAAGAAATGAAAAACCATGCTTGGTAAATTAGTCTTCAATGCCTACTACATTTCTTGTATGTAACTGTTTTATTTGGATATACATGCTTAACATGATCCTATGATATGAGTGTATGGACCCGTAACCCCGCCATTAGGGTAGATATAAGGTCGGGCGTTACACCGCTGGCAGTCGACTGCTCCTAGGGCAGTTGACTGCCCCCACCCAGATTCGACCGTTGACACCCAACGTTCGAATTCTGGGTGCTACCAGTCGACTGCTCCCAGGACAGTCGACTAGTCCTTTACTAAGCCTAGGGTTACACTCCCCGAGTATATTTCACTCCGCACTCGAACCCTCCCAGCTTAGTTCCTGAGCATAATGACTCACACTTGGACCCTCACAACCTGGTCGACTCTTCACCAGCCGCCTTGACTGTTGTCATCACGCCCTCTTCATCTTCGGCCCTCGTCCCTCGGATGCGCACGCAAGCCTCTAGCTTACCTCCATGTCATCCTTCACGTACGCGTCAAAGTCCGTGTCCCTCGGCTCATCATCCCTGCTATCCATGGTCGCTCGGATACACACAAGCCATCAGCTTGCCTCCATGCCATCCTTCACCTGAAGACATCAACCAAGTCCATGTGTACCTGCAAACCTGCACACTCACATACACATGTTAGTCCAACAACAAACCCTAACTTAAACCCTTTGCCCAAACATCAAAACACTTGGTCACTCCGGACCACAGATTGCCTCAACAATCTCCCCCATTTTGATGTTTGGCAATACATTTAAGTTAGGGAAAACAAATAGTGATAGAATAGCAAAAATAATGTTAAATAAACAACCGGACTTACGTTACCAAGACTCGATCTTGGACTTACACTGCCAATGCATATGCAATGCATACATGGATCCTATCCCAAGGCATCCCACACCTAACCCTCCAAGTTAGGAATTTTTCGAAACGGGCTTTTTAAAACCTATCTCAAGAATCTCCACACCTGACCCTCCAAGTTAGGACTTTTTCACACCTATCCTTCCATGTTAGGACTTTTTCACACCTAACCCTCCAAGTTAGGACTTTTCAACACACCTAACTTCCCAAGTTAGGAATTTCCACACCTAACTTCCCACGTTAGGATTTTTCACCAAAATGGGATTTTTAAAGCTTCTCCCAAGCTCCCCCTACATTGGACATACAAAGGCTTTTTAAGAACCTCTCCCAGGTTCCCCTAACGCCAAGAATGGAGCAACCATGCTCCCCCTTCATCTCAACTCCCCCTAAACCTTGGGTTTCTAGCAAACGAGTGTTTGGTTTCTCAAATTAAACCCAACACTTCTCCCCCTTTGCCTAACATCAAAAAGACTCCAACAATATTCTAATTATTGGATCTTTTAATCTCTAATGATCCTAAACACAGTGTAATATCCCCCCATACACTTGTTTTATACCATTTAGACACCAAACCAGTTGCTGATACACAAATCAGCCCTGGGCAGTCGTGTCACGCCCCCAGAGGCACATGCTTCCTCGAAAATCGAGCAGCATCTCCCCTGTACGGCGGACAATATGGGGCAAATATACATCATATCTCCACCAAAATAGCTCAGCCACATGCGGCTGGCATCACAACAATAGGAAATAAACACAACCACGCAGTTTATATTGAAACAAAGTAAATGGATGGCTTAGCCATCTTAAACATAAAAGAATGTCTGCATACTAGTAATAACGACAAAATCCAAACCGATACTCGACAAGGAAACTAACTGCGGAAATAAAACAGACACTATAACAAACCAAAACAAACCGACACTGGGACTGAGGGACTGGCAACTGGATCATCTCCTGGCTCCAAGCAATACCACTACCTGCTATCTGAAACAACAAAAAGGGAAGCAGGGGTGGTGAGTCCGGGCGGACTCTGCGGGTATATGAGTAGACAATAAGCATGGCATAAATAAGATAACCAAGTAGAGAATCAAAAGGTACAGTCCATAAGAAATATCAGATTTACCTAATCATGCATAACCAATATAATACGACATGGTATAAAATCCGAATAACGACTAAACAGGTATAGAACAACTCAACAACAATAATATCAAGATAGACATGCATGTCATACATATGCAACAATCATAGCTCATATAAGTGCATCAAACACAAACAAATGCATAAAAGAAATACGTATGCACATGATGCAATGACATGTGTCACCCCTGACGCCAGTCAAGCCGTCAACACATCACATCTGTGTGACCGACTGGGTAGGGCTGTGACAACTGTACCACTCCAACAACAACCATAATACTAAACAACAATAATACCACATAAGGCGTGGTTGAGTGGACAGGATGCTGGGGAGTCTACACTCCAACCCCTATACATAGGGGGAGCTATACAGCTGCAAAATATCCCTCTATAAACAACGGTGAGGGTGAGCCACCAACAGCTCATCCCTCTAAAATAACGGTGAGGGTGTCACTGTCTGGCATGACAGGACAAACACTCGCACTCTAACCACTACCATGACATCATGTGGTTGAGCGACTCGAGCAACAATATGACTAACGACGACTTAACCAAATGTAAGCCAACAGTCGTTAGTATGCAATGTGCAAGTATGGTGCATGATATACGATGCACGAACAACCGGAGAAACAACGATGCAATAAAATCCAACGAGTATACGATGCATCAATACAACCAATCCAGAAATCGCAATCCAACGACTATGCACCTACACTACTAGGTAGGGTATTTTCTAATGCCAAATAAACCTATCTGTGTTTAATGGACTTCTAAGTACTCGCGTACCAGCGGTACTTTACAGAACAGAAAATCAATCAAGGACTGTACAGATACGAATTTAGGAATACTCAAAGATCAACGAAGAATAAGTCTCAACGGCGATTTATAAATAGCGACAAAGAACAAGGTCAAGCAATCTATAAGACATAAACTAGCCATGCTTTAAGGTAAAAGAACTACTCGAGTACAAAGGAGATATACCCGCCTTTTATTGAAGAATTCCGTAAACGAGGACTTGCCACGATCAACCGAACGAGTCTGAATCAATGTTAAATACCGGATTTTAACAAAGGTCGAAAATAGGGGCTTAGTTGGAATTTATTGAAGTTATTGGGTTTATTTGCAAAAAGCCAAAAGTTATGTTATAAAAACCCCCAAGCCCTAACTTCCTTCCCTTATTTCCTTCCGCCGTTTCCTTTCTCTGCCTCGACACCGCACGCCCATTCGGTTTTCGCCGACGCCGCTGCAGCCCTAGCAGTTCCCGAGCAAGTCGACGCCAAGCATTCCCCTCTAAGTCGACTTCTTTCCGCACGCCCTCTCCTCCTCGATTGCTTTTCTCTGCCCGACGTCGCCGAGACCTAGCCGACGCCGTCGGCCCTGCCAGCCAACGTCGAACGCCCCTGACCTTCGGGCTGGTAAGTCATAGGTTGTGACTTCCTTATCCCCAATTCCTTTGGTGGTTTTGATTATGTGTTCTTGGGGTTGAATTTTTTGTCATGAGAATTGGTTTGTTTTGATTGGAAGAATGCGTAGGAGTATTGTGTTGGATTTGGTTTTCTGAAACAAATTCTGAATGGGTATTAACTTTGTTCGTTTCCTGATTCGAATCGGAAACTAGTGTAGCTTTGAGCATTTATATGATTGGGGCTTTAACTAGCTTATAGATTCATTCTCCTTGAGCTTGTGATGCACCGTGAGTGCTTGTAGGAGTTGAGTTTGGTTTTACTGTGATAAGCTTATCGTGAGCAACTTGTTGGATCTGGGTTTTGGGTGTACTGCATGCTTTCGATTAGAAAATACGAGCTTGAGTGCCTTTACCATATGGATTGCTTGGTGAGTTGTTGGTCAGTGAAAGAACCCATCTTGTGTTTTGAATTGGTGGAGTTAACTCTAATCTAATTTGGGATTTATCTTAATTTTGTTTATACGTAGTTTGGTTAGTTAATTAATTAATGTTATGAATAGTTAAACTTAATCCGTGATATAAGTTATGTCCTTGATACAGGACCTTGAGTTGGATTCGCACAGTTGATTCTGAAGAGGTTAATTTGGACACGTGCTACATAAAAGGCGGGTACTTCTCCTTTGTGCTCTTATAGTTCCTTTACCTTTAAGCATGGCTGTTATGTCTAAGTAGGTTGCTTGACCTTGTTCTTTGTCGTGATTTAAAACATCGCCGTTGAGACTTATTCTTCGTTGATCTTTGAGTGTTCTTAAATTCGTTTCTGTACAGTCCACTATTGGTTTTTCTATTCTGTAACGTGCCGTTTGTACGCGAGCACTTAGAAGTCCATTAAACACAGATAGGTTTAATTGGCATTAGAAATACCCTACCTAGTAGTGTAGGTGCATAATCGTTGGTTTTTGGTTTCTGGTTGGTTGTATCGATGCATGTTTTACTGGTCGGATTTTATTGCATCGTGGTTTCTCCGGTTGTTCGTGCATCGTATATCATGCACCATACTTGCACGTTGCATACTAACGACTGTTGGCTTACATTTGGTTAAGCCGTCGTTAGTCATATTGTTGCTCGATTCACTCAACCACATGTGTCATGGTAGTGGTTAGAGTGCGAGTGTTTGTCCTGTCATGCCAGACAGTGACACCCTCACCGTTGTATTTAGAGGGATGAGTTGTTGGTGGCTCACCCTCACCGTTGTTTGTTTTTGAGGGATATTTTGTAGCTGTGATAGCTCCCCCTAGGTATAGGGGTCTGGAGTGTAGACTCCCCAGCATCCTGTCCACTCAACCACGCCTTATGTGGTATTATTATTGTTGTTGGTTATTGTTGTTGTTGGAGTGGTACAGTTGTCACAGCCCTACCCACTCGGTCACACAGATGGGATGTGTTGACGGCTTGACTGGCGTCAGGGGTGACACATGTCATTGCATCATGTGCATACGTATATCTTTTATACATTTGCTTGTGTTTGATGCACTTATATGAGCTATGATTGTTGCATATGTTTGACATGCATGTATATCTTGATATTATTGTTATTGAGTTGTTTTATACCTGTGTAGTCGTTATTCAGACTTTATACCATGTCGATTGATATATGTTATGCATGTTTAGGAAATCTATATCTCTTATGGACTGTACACTGTTGAGTTCTCTACTCTGTTTAGCCTTATTATGCCATGCTTATTTGTCTACTCATATACCCGCAGAGTCCGCCCGGACTCACCACCCCTGCTTCCCTTTTTGTTGTTTCAGGTAGCAGGTAGGTGTTTGCTTGGAGCCAGGAGACGATCCAGTTGCCAGTCCCTCAGTCCCAGTGTCGGTTTGTTTTGGTGTGTTCTAGAGTTTGTTTTGTTCCCGCAGTTAGTTTCCTTGTCAAGTATCGGTTTTGGATTTTGTCGTTATTACTAGTGTGTAGATATTCTTTTATGTTTAAGATGGCTAAGCCATCCATTTACTTTGTTTCAATATAAACTGCGTGGTTGTGTTTATTTCCTATTGTTGTGATGCCAGCCGCATGTGGCTGAGCTATTTTGGTGGAGATATGATGTATGTTTGCCTCATATTGTCCGCCGTACAGGGGAGATGCTGCCCGATTTTTGAGGAAGCATGTGCCTCTGGGGGCGTGACAATTTTTGGTATCAGAGCGAGGTTTCGCGATTCCCTTTGGGATCTGTGGGAAGTTTTGCAATGTTTTGGTGTCTGTGGGTTTACGAAGTTGTTTTGGTTTTACGAGGTCTATCTGTATTTTACGGATTTATTTTCCGGAGTTATCTTACGGATTTATTTTCCGGAGTCATTTTCTTAGTAATAGTTGTAATGGGACTTGGCAGCGACGAGATCTCTCCCGGCAAACAAGAAGTAAGTTGGTTTTGTATTTGGTTAAATTTATATCTAAATAATGCTTGTTGGTTCTGTTAACATATATGCCTCGTCGTATTGAGTTATCTCCACCCCGTGCTCGCGGTCGTGGACGACGATCACGGGGAAGGCCCGAGGAGGCCGAGGGAGACACAAATCAGGAGGGTGAGAGGCCCACCAGAGTGGAGCCTACTGGTCAGGGATCAGCTCACCAGGACCCTTCAGGTGAGCTGAGGTCTCCACCACGGAGAGTACCATCTCCTGTATATCCGACAGCAGTTCCAGTGGGGCCATCAGAGGCAGGTCCATCAGTACCACCAATGGCAATTCCTGGAGTGCCATCAGGGGTACCCCCTGCCCAAGCGAGTTGGCTGTTGGATAGAGCTCGGATTCCGTTGCTAGCATCGTCTGTGAAGGGTCGCTTCACACTGTTCCATGGGGAACCAGATCCCTATGTTGCTCGTGCTTGGCTGGAGACATTGGAGGACACCTTCAGCTATATGAACCTCACAGACATAGATAAGGTGGAGTTGGCTACGTATCACCTTCGAAATCAGGCCATCACTTGGTGGAATATGCAGAAGACTCTTATGGGTGGACGACCGATTTCTTGGGTTTCTTTCCGCGAGGCTTTCGAGAGCAAGTATTATCCTGCTGCATTTCGTACCGCACGACGGCAGGAGTTTCTTGCTTTTCGTCAGGGAGACCGCTCAGTTATGGAATATGAGGCGGAATTTAATCGCCTGGCAGAGTTTTGTCCTCAGTTGATTGCTACGGAGGCGGAGCGGACGACACAGTTTATGATGGGCTTAGCTGGTTATATCCAAACGCGTTTGGCTGGATGGATTCCTACTTCATATCGAGAGGCTTTGGATCGGGCTTTACATGCCGAGATGATTCAGCATCAGTTGTATGGTGACAAGAACAAAGGGAAGCAGGCAGCCCAGAGTTCAAATGCGACACAGAGACAGCAGACGGTTGGACAGAAGCGCAGTAGCAGGAGTCAGGCTACGCAGGAGACTTCGGTGCCTCGATCTCGACCCCAGAAGTTTGGACGGTTTTCAGCAGGATCGTCGCAGGGTTCTCAACAGACTCGGAGGTTTACTAATGATGCGACTCATTGTTTTCAGTGTGGTTCTAAGGACCATGACAAATCAAATTGTCCCCACGAGCACCCTATCTGTTATTATTGTAAACTTCCGGGTCACGAGAGTCGAGGCTGTCCTTTGAAGGCTCAGCATACGTCTGCAGCATTTACTCCTCGGGGTGGCCGATCAGGACCGCAGAGGCCATATCGAGGCGGCCGTTATACTCAGACGTCATTCCGACCGCAGCAGACAGGACGTCAGCAGGTAGTTCCACCACCAGCCCAGATGTATGGTATGCCTGGGCATGAGTACTCCTCACCAGTGGGGTCTCAATATTCTGGGACAGGATCGTATTATCAGCAGCCACATCCGGCATACCAGCCTCCAGTTTATCAGCATCAGCCATCGGCTGGAGCTTCTGGTTATCAGTCCCAGCAGTCGGTTGGGCCTTCTGGATATCAGCCCCATCAGACTGTTGGACCTTCATCTGCTCAGCCGCAGCCGATTTTAGCGCTGCCACCTTCAGCTACGGAGACAGGCCGAGTTTATGCAGTCACCAGAGAGGAGGCACAGCGGGCCGATGGATCGGTCTTTCGTGGTATGATTTCGGTTTATGCATTTCCTGCTGAATTACTTGTTGATACTGGTAGTTCTAATTCTTTCATATCACGACTATTTATGGGAAAAGTTAGTAGATTGCCTACCTTTAGATCACAACGTTTATCAGTGTCTCTACCGTCCGGTGAGGTATTAGATATCACGCAGGAAGTCAAAGCGTGTCCATTGGACTTCGGTAATTATACCCTCACCGTGGATTTGTCAGTTCTCGAGATGGTAGAATTTGATATTATTCTGGGCATGGACACATTGGCAGCTTATCATGCCACAGTTGATTGCCAAGCGAGGGTGGTTATATTTCGGCCTCCGAACCAACCCTCGTGGAAATTCATTGGCACCAGAGATGATGGGATTTCTATTATCTCTGCAATTCAAGCCCAGAAGCTTATATCACATGGATGTCAGGGTTTTCTACTATCATTGATCAGTACTGATGGTAGCAGTAGCCCTCAGCTCTCGGATGTTCCAGTGGTCCAAGAGTTTCCAGACGTATTTCCAGAGGAGCTACCTGGTTTGCCTCCTAGAAGGCAAGTTGAATTTGTGATCGAGTTGATTCCGAGGACTGCGCCGGCATCAAAGGCTCCGTATCGTATGGCGCCAAAGGAGTTGGACGAGCTAAAGGTCCAACTTCAAGAGTTGCTTGACAGGGGATTTATTCGTCCTAGTGTATCCCCATGGGGTTCACCAGTGTTGTTCGTCAAGAAGAAGGATGGTTCTATGAGGTTATGCATTGACTACAGACAGTTGAATGCTGTGACTATCAAGAATAAGTATCCCCTACCTCGTATTGAAGATTTATTTGATCAGTTGAAGGATACCTCGGTGTATTCTAAAATTGATTTGCGGTCTGGATATCATCAGTTGAGGGTCAGAGATTCAGATATCCAGAAGACAGCTTTCCGCACCCGGTATGGACATTATGAGTTTTTGGTAATGCCATTTGGGCTTACCAATGCTCCTGCAGTATTCATGGATCTGATGAATCGGGTTTTTATGGAGTATTTGGATCAGTTCGTTATTGTTTTTATCGACGACATACTGATTTACTCCCGTTCCGAGGAGGAACATGCGCACCACCTTCGTATCGTTTTGGAGACGCTCCGACGGGAGCAGTTGTATGCAAAGTTTAGCAAGTGTGCTTTCTGGTTGTCTTCTGTGGGTTTTCTCGGACACGTTGTTTCCAGTAGAGGTATTTCCGTAGATCCCCAGAAGATCGAGGCTGTCACCAGTTGGGAACAGCCTAAGTCAGTTCAGGAGGTGCGCAGTTTTCTCGGATTGGCTGGTTATTATCGTCGATTTGTGGAGGGGTTTTCCAGTATCGCTTCACCGTTGACACGTCTGACCAGAAAAGGCGTGAAATTTGTTTGGACAGAAGCTTGTGAGACTAGTTTTCAGGAGCTCAAGCGGCGATTGGTGTCTGCGCCTGTATTGGTGTTACCTTCAGGCGAGGATGGATTTGTACTCTACACTGACGCTTCACATCAGGGTTTGGGTGCAGTTTTGATGCAGCATGGACGGGTAGTCTCTTATGCTTCTCGTCAGCTGAAGGAGCATGAGAAGAATTATCCAGTTCATGACTTAGAGTTTGCAGCCATTATTTTTGCCCTGAAGATATGGAGACATCATCTCTATGGCGTCACGTTTGAGATTTTCACTGATCACAAGAGCCTCAAATATTTATTCACTCAGAAGGAGTTAAATCTTCGTCAGAGAAGATGGATGGAATTCTTGAAGGACTATGATTGTACTATTAGCTACCATCCAGGGAAAGCTAATGTAGTTGCGGATGCACTCAGCAGAAAATCTCGTAGTGTTCTGGCTTGTCACCGGGTTATGGTCACCGATTTAGTTCAGAGCTTCTCAGAGTTGGGACTGGAGGAGCAGGGTCAGACAGAGAAAGGGTTGTTGGTGACTATGGTTGCTCAGTCTTCGATCAGGACGAAGATTAGGGAGGCTCAGCCTAGTGATCAACATCTGCAGTCCTTAGGCAGCCAGATAGCCTCCGAGCAGCAGACGGACTTTACACGTGATGACGAGGGTATTCTTTATTTCCGAGGGAGATTGTGCGTACCTAAGTCACATCCGGTCATGGAGGAGTTGCTTCAGGAGGCTCATCGATCTCGGTTTGCTATTCATCCTGGCGGAACCCGTATGTACCGAGATTTGAGACGTTCCTACTGGTGGAACGGTATGAAGAAAGACATCGCGGATTTTGTTGCTAGATGTCTAGTATGTCAGCAGGTGAAGGCCGAGCATCAAAGACCTGCTGGATTACTACAGAAGATCCCTCTTCCTGAGTGGAAGTGGGAGCATATCACGATGGACTTCGTTGTTGGACTACCGAGGTCTCGTAGAAGACACGATGCGATTTGGGTGATCGTTGATCGATTAACCAAATCTGCTCATTTCTTGGGGATTCAGAGGACAGATTCTCTGGACAAGCTTGCAGAGTTGTACTGCCGTGAGGTTATCAGATTACATGGTGTTCCTTTGAGCATCATATCAGATAGAGATCCGCGTTTCACTTCGCGGTTTTGGCAGAGTTTGCAGCAGGCCATGGGTACCGAGCTTCGATTCAGTACAGCCTTTCATCCGCAGACGGACGGACAGTCTGAGCGTACCATTCAGACATTGGAGGATTTGTTGAGGTCTTGCGTTATGGACTTTGGAGGCAACTGGGAGGATCACCTGCATTTGGTTGAGTTTGCTTATAATAATAGCTATCATTCGGCTATTCAGATGGCACCTTTCGAGACGTTGTATGGTAGAGCTTGCAGGACGCCCACCCTTTGGGTAGAGGTTGGGGAATCTCAGTTGCTAGGTCCTCAGAGTATTCAGCATGACGCAGAGCTAGTCCGTGCTATCAGACGTAGGCTGTCAGAGGCTCAGGATCGTCAGAAGAGTTATGCCGATCGGAGACGCAGACCCTTGGAGTTCTCCGTGAGCGATCACGTGTTCTTACGAGTATCACCCACGAAAGGGGTGAAGAGGTTTGGGTTGAGAGGTAAGCTAGCTCCCCGCTACATTGGACCTTTCCAGATATTGGAGCGGATTGGAGCCGTCGCTTATCGTTTGGCGTTACCACCGTCATTGGCTGGAGTTCACGACGTGTTTCATGTTTCCATGCTGAGGAAATATGTACCGGATCCTACCCATGTGTTATCGGAGGTGCCAGTCACACTTCAGCCAGACGCGACGTATGAGGAGGTGCCTATGCGGATTCTGGACCGCAAAGAGCATCGATTGAGGAATAAGACAGTTCGGTTGGTTAAAGTTGGTTGGCAGCACCACTCTGATGGGGAAGCTACTTGGGAGCTCGAGGATACGATCAGAGCTCGCTACCCTCATCTGTTTACTTGAGGTGCGTATGGTTGGTTTTCATTTCGTATTTATATGATAGTTGAGGCGTTGATACCTGTTGTGGTTGATTAGTAGTTGTTTGGTTTGTTAGTGAAATTTGGGGACCAAATTTTTGTTAGTGGGGGAGAATGTTAAATACCGGATTTTAACAAAGGTCGAAAATAGGGGCTTAGTTGGAATTTATTGAAGTTATTGGGTTTATTTGCAAAAAGCCAAAAGTTATGTTATAAAAACCCCCAAGCCCTAACTTCCTTCCCTTATTTCCTTCCGCCATTTCCTTTCTCTGCCTCGACACCGCACGCCCATTCGGTTTTCGCCGACGCCGCTGCAGCCCTAGCAGTTCCCGAGCAAGTCGACGCCAAGCATTCCCCTCTAAGTCGACTTCTTTCCGCACGCCCTCTCCTCCTCGATTGCTTTTCTCTGCCCGACGTCGTCGAGACCTAGCCGACGCCGTCGGCCCTGCCAGCCAACGTCGAACGCCCCTGACCTTCGGGCTGGTAAGTCATAGGTTGTGACTTCCTTATCCCCAATTCCTTTGGTGGTTTTGATTATGTGTTCTTGGGGTTGAATTTTTTGTCATGAGAATTGGTTTGTTTCGATTGGAAGAATGCGTAGGAGTATTGTGTTGGATTTGGTTTTCTGAAACAAATTCTGAATGGGTATTAACTTTGTTCGTTTCCTGATTCGAATCGGAAACTAGTGTAGCTTTGAGCATTTATATGATTGGGGCTTTAACTAGCTTATAGATTCATTCTCCTTGAGCTTGTGATGCACCGTGAGTGCTTGTAGG
Source organism: Boesenbergia rotunda (assembly GCA_024364735.1). Classification (NCBI taxonomy): domain Eukaryota; kingdom Viridiplantae; phylum Streptophyta; class Magnoliopsida; order Zingiberales; family Zingiberaceae; genus Boesenbergia; species Boesenbergia rotunda. The sequence goes on along the minus strand of JAGFNQ010008294.1, from coordinate 36,134 downwards.
AGTTGAGTTTGGTTTTACTGTGATAAGCTTATCGTGAGCAACTTGTTGGATCTGGGTTTTGGGTGTACTGCATGCTTTCGTTTAGAAAATGCGAGCTTGAGTGCCTTTACCATATGGATTGCTTGGTGAGTTGTTGGTCAGTGAAAGAACCCATCTTGTGTTTTGAATTGGTGGAGTTAACTCTAATCTAATTTGGGATTTATCTTAATTTTGTTTATACGTAGTTTGGTTAGTTAATTAATTAATGTTATGAATAGTTAAACTTAATCCGTGATATAAGTTATGTCCTTGATACAGGACCTTGAGTTGGATTCGCACAGTTGATTCTGAAGAGGTTAATTTGGACACGTGCTACATAAAAGGCGGGTACTTCTCCTTTGTGCTCTTATAGTTCCTTTACCTTTAAGCATGGCTGTTATGTCTAAGTAGGTTGCTTGACCTTGTTCTTTGTCGTGATTTAAAACATCGCCGTTGAGACTTATTCTTCGTTGATCTTTGAGTGTTCTTAAATTCGTTTCTGTACAGTCCACTATTGGTTTTTCTATTCTGTAACGTGCCGTTTGTACGCGAGCACTTAGAAGTCCATTAAACACAGATAGGTTTAATTGGCATTAGAAATACCCTACCTAGTAGTGTAGGTGCATAATCGTTGGTTTTTGGTTTCTGGTTGGTTGTATCGATGCATGTTTTACTGGTCGGATTTTATTGCATCGTGGTTTCTCCGGTTGTTCGTGCATCGTATATCATGCACCATACTTGCACGTTGCATACTAACGACTGTTGGCTTACATTTGGTTAAGCCGTCATTAGTCATATTGTTGCTCGATTCACTCAACCACATGTGTCATGGTAGTGGTTAGAGTGCGAGTGTTTGTCCTGTCATGCCAGACAGTGACACCCTCACCGTTGTATTTAGAGGGATGAGTTGTTGGTGGCTCACCCTCACCGTTGTTTGTTTTTGAGGGATATTTTGTAGCTGTGATAGCTCCCCCTAGGTATAGGGGTCTGGAGTGTAGACTCCCCAGCATCCTGTCCACTCAACCACGCCTTATGTGGTATTATTATTGTTGTTGGTTATTGTTGTTGTTGGAGTGGTACAGTTGTCACAGCCCTACCCACTCGGTCACACAGATGGGATGTGTTGACGGCTTGACTGGCGTCAGGGGTGACACATGTCATTGCATCATGTGCATACGTATATCTTTTATACATTTGCTTGTGTTTGATGCACTTATATGAGCTATGATTGTTGCATATGTTTGACATGCATGTATATCTTGATATTATTGTTATTGAGTTGTTTTATACCTGTGTAGTCGTTATTCAGACTTTATACCATGTCGATTGATATATGTTATGCATGTTTAGGAAATCTATATCTCTTATGGACTGTACACTGTTGAGTTCTCTACTCTGTTTAGCCTTATTATGCCATGCTTATTTGTCTACTCATATACCCGCAGAGTCCGCCCGGACTCACCACCCCTGCTTCCCTTTTTGTTGTTTCAGGTAGCAGGTAGGTGTTTGCTTGGAGCCAGGAGATGATCCAGTTGCCAGTCCCTCAGTCCCAGTGTCGGTTTGTTTTGGTGTGTTCTAGAGTTTGTTTTGTTCCCGCAGTTAGTTTCCTTGTCAAGTATCGGTTTTGGATTTTGTCGTTATTACTAGTGTGTAGATATTCTTTTATGTTTAAGATGGCTAAGCCATCCATTTACTTTGTTTCAATATAAACTGCGTGGTTGTGTTTATTTCCTATTGTTGTGATGCCAGCCGCATGTGGCTGAGCTATTTTGGTGGAGATATGATGTATGTTTGCCTCATATTGTCCGCCGTACAGGGGAGATGCTGCCCGATTTTCGAGGAAGCATGTGCCTCTGGGGGCGTGACAATCAAAGTCCTGTATCAACGGCATCGTTTAGCTAATTATACATTTAATAAATTAGCTAAATAAAATACTATACCCCATTTAAGACAAATCCTAATTACAACCTGTATTTAATTAATTCGTATCAAACTCCAAAATCCACTTACAAATGTAGAAACTAAACTTCCTCCAATTATCCATTTAGTGACTCAACATCAGGACACAATTACCCGAAACTAACCCAAAGACAAAAACTCAAACTTTACATCTCACGGTAGGATAAACCGCTACATCATCAAATTGAGATATAGGATGTTCTACATTAATCGATCCTTTTGAAATAATATTCTGATCAGCAATAAGCTACTGATCTACCAAAACCAAGATTGTCTTTACACATTTGACTTACCTGTGGCGGTAGAATTTGGATACTTCCAATATGTCCACTAAGATATTAACCAATCAAACACTATCTAACATCCAAATCAAAGAACTTCCAAGGAATACCAATTAACAGAGATGTGAATACACTAACCAAAAGTAACACCACTAGTCCCTGTAGAGTTCACGGCAAGACATCAAAACAGGGAATAACCACCTATCAAACATGGAACAACCCAGATCCAACCATAAATCTCTAATGTATCCATCAATTTCATCAAAATAGCACCTATAGGATTTTGACTCACCTTGTCGCGCACCCGCGAGGTGCCTCCTCTGTGTTCCGAACTGACGAAGACTGGCTGGATCAGTTAATTAGGCCTCGCACAGTCGGAAAGACGACAGCCAAGGCTTCGCGCGATGGAAGGCGACTGCTAATTTGTTCACGCGAAGAGAAGAGGACGAAGGTTCACGAAGAACTCCTTCGTGTGCGCTAAACTAGACGAAGAAGAAGAACAAGGAGGAGAAAGAGAACAGAGGGCGCGACGCTCGCTCGCTGGGAGAGGCGACGGCGTCGGCGAAAAGGGACGGCGAGGTGCTCGCTGCGACGTCGGTGTCAGGCAAAGGGGAAGAAACGGCGCAGGGGAGAGGGGGTTCGGTGAATGTGGGTAGTTAGGGCTTTAGGGGTTTTTAATAACTTATTTTTGGCTTTTTGCAAATAAACCCAACAACTTCAGTAATTCCAACTAGGCCCCTAAAAATTTACCATTTCATCCCCATAAAATTCAGTATTTAACATTCTCCCCCACTAATAAAAATTTGGTCCCCAAATTTCACTAACAACCCAAAACAAATACTAATCAACGCCAACGGGTATCAACACCCTATAGCTCTTTAATATCTCGAAAAATCGATTCATAGACCTGCTGTGCCTTCTCTCTGGTAAGCGTGTAATCCCGGTCCATCTCTGGAATTGATTGTGGCATCGTCTGAAGAAGCAGTGGCTGAATCATCTGAATTGCTGCTGGCTGCATAGTCTGAGGTGTTGGAGTTCCCACCGTTCGCTGAGTCTGATAACTTGTAGCTTCGACCATCTGCTGAGGCTAGTAAACTGAAGACTAATATGCTAGGCACAGCTGATCTACACATACAATGGTGTTATGGATACATACAATGGTGTTATGGATACATACGCAAAGAACGGGATGCTCAAACAAATGGAGGTTGTACTTTTGCTCATGAAAAGCAATCAGGTCAAGCCAGATTCGATCATATTCAATCTCCTTATTGATGAGTATGGATTCTCAGGGTATTGTTCCAAACAAGAAGTTCCTTTTTGGAGGCTTTAGAAGCATTTGGTTCTGAAACAATAACTGCAGCTAATACAGCATATACTTCAAATGCTCAACTACTTAAATCCTAGATGTCTTCAGTCATTAAAAATTAGCCTAATGCCTCTACCATTAATTAAGGCATACACGCAACATTGCTGCACATTTCCTCAATCCTCTTGCTAAAGATCTCAGATGCTTTATATATATATATATATATAGTTGAGGAGCTTACTACACACAAGCGGCAGATTTTTTTTTTTTACTGCCTAAACATGATTTTCAAGTGAACATATCCATCTCTAGACGAGATATCTATTTTCTAGGCCAGTTTTTCATACAAGTATTTGCAGTAGACAAACAGGATCAACTTTCAGGCCTGATTAGAATACCTGGAATCTCATTCCTGATGGCATTATCTTCATCTACGGTTAAATAAATAAATAAGTAAATCAATAACTCTCTCCTCTCCTCACAAAATCCAAATCATATATAACTTCTACTACTATATTCATATTCCTGAAGAGTATGTGCTCTATAAATACATTATGTCATGACAGAAGCAACCTCACCATTGAGAAGCGTTCTTAACACCCTTCCTTTTAATCAAATCGCAGAAAGAATGTCTAGGATTCATCCAAGGCTGAACAGAAACGATGATGAAAAACTTAGTACAATAGCAAGCCATCCATCAGTATGGACAATATGGAACAAGTCGAGCATGGGTTTTCAAGGAACAGATGGGTTCACAATTTACGACACAAATGTTTTGTAGGAGAGCTTTTGCTCATGAACGGCGATGGAAAACCAATCATGGCTCTGAGGACACAGGTACACATGAAAGTTGTTTTAGTTTGCCACTTTTCAATAGCCACAATATGGTAAGACAGAAGAAAATTTCCAAGGGTAACAAGGGCTAAGTTATAACTCTATAGATTGAGAGACGTGCAATTAAAATGTCATACTGATTTTCTATGATCAGATAGAATAAAACATTCTAGATTTTATTTTTTTTTAATCCCGATTTCATAAACTTTTACATGATATTAATTGACCGTAACTTCCCTACAGAAACTTTTTAATGTTCTCAGAAAATACAGTCATACTTGGAAGTAGCACCAATAGCCTATCTTTTAAGATGGTACGCTAGAATGCATGAAGTACTTTTTCCTTCTATGAATAACTGAGAAGCATTTCCTTTTTGTTGCAAACATTTGCAATGTCAAGCACGTGAAATTATGGACAATAATACCTAGGAATGCTGGAAACAGAACAACTAGTTCCCTTGGCATCAGATAACTGTAAAGGAACGATCATTTGATGGTACAAAATTAGAAATCACAGATACATCAGGGCTTATGCTTACTTGAGATTTAATTGGTAAAAAGTTGAGAGCTAATGTTATCTCAACCAAGGAATTGAAGACCAACTTGTACTTCATGAAGGAATAGAATAGGTCATGCTTAAACTCTACTTCTCTGAGATTAATTTCAAAAACCACAAGAACAAAGAACTATCTCAACCCAAGGAGCAACTACTTCTATATTATACTCTTCTTAAAAAAAAATCTTTTTTTTTTTCCGTTTATCTATTTAAATAGATTTGATTTTTTTTTGTTTTAAACACGTGCAATATTTGAGGATGCACAAAACATCATGGAATCAAATTCCCCTTGACTGTTTCAATGGATAAAAATATCAAAATTACTTTATAAAGTTGGTAAGTTGTCAACTGACAAAATATACTAATCCTCAAAGATACATAATCTATTTCTATGTTATACGTTTCTTATAAATAACTTTACAAGTTATGTTTTAAAATAGTTATCAAATGAATAGATATTCCTAACTGTGAAAAATTTAATCCTTGTTATTTCATAATGTTACTTTTGAATAGTTTTTTTTTTTTTCCCTTTTTGTGTGTGTACAACATTGGTTAGTGGTTACTCATTTAGCTAATTATCACTTAGGAAGTGATCGAGTATAACCTAGGTTAGGTATCAACAATTTGCCATTAGCAAAATTCAATTAATTTTTAGTGGTCTTACTGTCTGAGAATTTAATTAGGTTTACAAAGTTTCTCTTGTGACTCGTCATTGTACTTAAAGTTCTTTTCATTGGTTAAGAGTAAATGCAGTCAACTGCATGCTAACAACAAAGTGATCTTCAGGCCATCTCTTACATAAGATTGTGATAAAGCCCTCGGCTATTTTATTGAGTGGTTTCATAGCATTAATTGTTGATTAAGAAGCAATTGTACACTAGAAGTTTCTAAATGACTTTAGATACTATGAACCCAAAAGAACATTGGGCCGGTGTGCTTTATATCAAGGTTCAATATGGAAACGCACTAATCTTAACTTGCTTTTGCAGCTAGCACTCAATACTCTATTCAACTAGGGATGTGTATCTCTATTTCATTGGTGGAAAACCTAATCAAGATTCATTGAACACCAACATTTCTGAACTCTGAACTCTGCTTGTTGACTTTGTTTTATTCTCTGTTTTTTTTTTCTAACTTCATCTGTTATTGTTAAGGAAATTGTTCAGAATTAAGTACCTGGAGAGACTTATGTTTAGAACTCAACATTTCCATGCCAACTGGTTAACAGAATCAGGTGATATAGTCTTGAACAATTCAATTATGAAAAGTTTCAGAAACAACCTATGTATTCGATACCTCGTGAGCTAGGGACTGATAAGAACATTTATGGCCACAAGCTAAAAGAAATAGACTTCTCCAATGAATATGAAAGAAACAATTTCTAGTATCTGATACGTTTGAAATGATCACCAGGAACTTATTCAAAACTGCAATTCACCTTTCATACTAGCTAAACAGGCACTTATTGCCTTGGATATATTTTTTTTTCCTATGCATGTGTCTAATTTCTGTCATTATGCTCACACATCGACAAAAGTCTAGTAGCACGCTAGTGATCGCAGGTATGACTCATGTGCTTGCCACAATTGACGTGGACAGTGCTTATGCAAATAAGCTCTGTTTATGAGGAGGCAGATATTAATGGTATGTTCAATTCCCTTGCGTTACAACCACAGATAATGTCCCGCTAAAACAAAGACAATGGTTATCAAATAGACAGACACAAAAATAGGTATCCAATCCAATTAAATTGGAAAGTGTCTAACTAACCTCAACTAGGTAGTGAATGTACTATCCAATAGAAACCAAGCATCCTCCAGAACAATGACATTATTGCATTAAGTGACTTTAATTTCTTAACAGCCCTGTTAGAACCCACTAATTAATTGCATTTGAATCTCCACCAATGGTTTAGATCTGGACCCTAATATATTTAAATCATATTCTCTAAAAGATACATAGACCTAGATCTGCATTCATAAAATTAATACAAACCTTGACTCTCCACGAGTTGGAGGTTTTTGTTGAGCCACACAACGAGTGCAAAGGACTCAAAATTGGCCCTTTTTCTTGCTTGAGAATTGTATCATCAGCCTAACTGAGTAAGTTCCAACCAAGTGTATCTGACTTGGTGATTCCCAATCTTTTTGCAAGATGCAAACCAACCCTAAGCTAAATTGACAAACATGAGATAGGCTCTGCTTGTATGTTGCAGACTTTTTATTCTACAGAAGTTGGCATAAATATGCTGTTGGGTTCATAGCGTATCAAAGGTTTAGTGGTCACTTGCTAACAATTGATTATGTATCAGTTTAACGTCTACATACTCTTGTTTGACATTAGTTCTTGTTTTGTGTCTCTCTCTAATAACTGGTGATAAAGATGCATTGCATCACTCAAAACTGAACAGTACGACAATCTTATAAGAAAGCAATAGAAACAATACAATAGAAAATACGATGGCGATGACTAGCAAAGAAACAAACCAAGCGTATGCACAACCTAAGTTCTCGTGCTCATGACTCACACAAGCACATGACTGGAAATCATCAGAACTGATCAACTGAATAAAAAATAGAAAGAAAAGAAAGCATGATCACAGATGACAAATGAGAGCTTAGCTAACATCATGTAAGATCAAAGATCAAGATCATAATCTGCAACCACAATTACAGACATGATGTATAATGATCAATCATGCTAGAACCCAATTCCTCCTATGCATATAGACCTCTTCACTTTGCAGTCCAATCCCAGTGAGGATCAAATTTGCTATGCTAATGCAAATGTCAAACAAATGGATGACAGTTTGACGCACATCCGCAACAAGCCCATTTGTTATAACATCGTTAATCAATTTTTTTTTTTTTTACTAGGTTATATAACAAGGTACATTTAGATGAGTTGTAAGCACAAAAAGTGTTTCTGGCATTTTCATTTATTTACTCTGATTACTTGATATATAAAGTTAACCCTATCAATAGTCCAATTTGTTCTTGAATATGACTTCTAAGCTAGGCAAAGGCCAAAAATAGATCTTCAAAACGAAGAGATGCCCACGACAAGAAGCATTGTGAGTAACCTTATTATTGTCAATATTTGATCTTTGAATTTGTTCAAGGACAACAAACTTACATTATCCAACTTAATAGGGTTGGATGATGACACTATGGTATGATCTTGAATTATGTAGTATGTAATATTAATGTTTCAATTTGATATTTCAATGTGAACTGTGAGAAATTTGAATATGAATAAGTTTATTGTAAAAGATCCAATGTGGATGTATGTGTAAATTGGACAGGTTGAATAAAAACTGATTTTAATTTAAGGGTTGCATTTAAATTTTAAATTTATACATATATATATATATATATATTTTTTTTACTTTATAAAAATCACCACTTGACAATATTTTAGAATTGACATAATAACAGGAAGCACACCAACTCCTACAAATTACATGAACGATAGAGATTTTTTTTTTTTTTTAAGGGTGAGAATCATAAACCCACTACCCTAATATGTGGAAGATGAATTTAATTCATGGGAACCAGAACATATCATCCAAAGGATTTAAAATAATCACATAAACCTAGGAATAGCATACAAATTTGCCAACAATCACCTTATCTTGTTTTTAAAGAGGATTCGACCTATAGGCCTTTGACGTGTTAAGATGAATGCAATTAGTTTTGATATACAATCAAACCCCAAACATTTTTTTTTTATGTTTGTTTTATCTTGCTTGAAACCATATATTGGATTTTAAGTTTGCATATCCTAATCTCCTAAACAACTTAACCTCCACGTAAACTTTAGAAAATTGCATATTCATGACTATAAAGCATGTTTAACAAAGGTTGTCATAACATTTTCTCTGGACAGGTTGAAAAGTTCAAACAATTCTGCATGTCCACCTTGCCAAGCACTATTTTGCTGAACTGCTAATTCTGGTCACCGATTCAAACATCGTCTTTAGAAAAAAAAATTAGGCTACTCGTTTACCTGGGTGAGAATCCTGAGCACTCATCCAAGCAAACCCCTATTTCTCCTGTCAAGCCTATTCCATTTAAAGAAAGCTCCTCCCATGGACCAAACTCAACTCTGCTTCCAAGAGGCCAAGACCAGTTCTTGATTTCATGCCTCTTCCTACCAACCACCCTATTGAAATTGTACCACTCACAGTTGCCTTGTTCCTAGAACATCTGTCCTATCCAGTGGGTGCCAGAAATGAAATCCCTCTAGGCCTCTCAAAAAACCAAGATTTTACAAAATATAGGCATGGCCTCAATTTGCCTGTATCTTCACCAATAGCTCCAAAGACTGAAGGCTCTGGTACTGAGTCCGCTCAGGATGAGACAGACCATCTTCACCTATGGGTTATGGGCCCATCACGCTTCCGCTGCGCCACTCTGATTAATACTAGTGATACCCCCTGTTTCGATAGAAAACATATAGTTGTCGACAAACTCGATCCTAACTTTCTGACTCAACGGTTAGTGCTACTAGACATTCTCCATTCCTAGACCGATTGTTGATTGGTCGTGCCTCTATGATCGACCAAAATCGTGAATGTAACGAATGAATTACATGTCATCAATGTAAAAATACTGGCTCCTTCGGTATGAAATAGGTATACAATTTCAATAAACTAGTAAATATCTAACCAACCCTATATCAGATAAATAATACTAAAAGTAGGAAGATTTCACAGAGATATACCTCTTGTCGCCTGGAGAAGTCCGTTGCCGCCAAGTCCCAACACAACTATTATCCGAAAATGACTCCGGAAAATAAATCTGTACAATACGGATAACCCTCGTAAAACAAATCTGTAACTTACAGATTGATCTCGTAACAACAACTCCGTAAACCCACAGACACCAAAACATCGCAAAACTTGGCCAAACTGACGCTTTAATAATCCACCAAAAACAACATCGTATAATCCACAGATCCCAAAGGAACTCGCAAACTTGGCTCTGATACCAAAAATTGTCACGCCCCCAGAGGCACATGCTTCCTCGAAAATCGGGCAGCATCTCCCCTGTACGGCGGACAATATGGGGCAAATATACATCATATCTCCACCAAATAGCTCAGCCACATGCGGCTGGCATCACAACAATAGGAAATAAACACAACCACGCAGTTTATATTGAAACAAAGTAAATGGATGGCTTAGCCATCTTAAACATAAAAGAATGTCTGCATACTAGTAATAACGACAAAATCCAAACCGATACTCGACAAGGAAACTAACTGCGGAAATAAAACAGACACTATAACAAACCAAAACAAACCGACACTGGGACTGAGGGACTGGCAACTGGATCATCTCCTGGCTCCAAGCAATACCACTACCTGCTATCTGAAACAACAAAAAGGGAAGCAGGGGTGGTGAGTCCGGGCGGACTCTGCGGGTATATGAGTAGACAATAAGCATGGCATAAATAAGATAACCAAGTAGAGAATCAAAAGGTACAGTCCATAAGAAATATCAGATTTACCTAATCATGCATAACCAATATAATACGACATGGTATAAAATCCGAATAATGACTAAACAGGTATAGAACAACTCAACAACAATAATATCAAGATAGACATGCATGTCATACATATGCAACAATCATAGCTCATATAAGTGCATCAAACACAAACAAATGCATAAAAGAAATACGTATGCACATGATGCAATGACATGTGTCACCCCTGACGCCAGTCAAGCCGTCAACACATCACATCTGTGTGACCGAGTGGGTAGGGCTGTGACAACTGTACCACTCCAACAACAACCATAATACTAAACAACAATAATACCACATAAGGCGTGGTTGAGTGGACAGGATGCTGGGGAGTCTACACTCCAACCCCTATACATAGGGGGAGCTATACAGCTGCAAAATATCCCTCTATAAACAACGGTGAGGGTGAGCCACCAACAGCTCATCCCTCTAAAATAACGGTGAGGGTGTCACTGTCTGGCATGACATGACAAACACTCGCACTCTAACCACTACCATGACATCATGTGGTTGAGCGACTCGAGCAACAATATGACTAACGACGACTTAACCAAATGTAAGCCAACAGTCGTTAGTATGCAATGTGCAAGTATGGTGCATGATATACGATGCACGAACAACCGGAGAAACAACGATGCAATAAAATCCAACGAGTATACGATGCATCAATACAACCAATCCAGAAATCACAATCCAACGACTATGCACCTACACTACTAGGTAGGGTATTTTCTAATGCCAAATAAACCTATCTGTGTTTAATGGACTTCTAAGTACTCGCGTACCAGCGGTACTTTACAGAACAGAAAATCAATCGAGGACTGTACAGATACGAATTTAGGAATACTCAAAGATCAACGAAGAATAAGTCTCAACGGCGATTTATAAATAACGACAAAGAACAAGGTCAAGCAATCTATAAGACATAAACTAGCCATGCTTTAAGGTAAAAGAACTACTCGAGTACAAAGGAGAAATACCCGCCTTTTATTGAAGAATTCCGTAAACGAGGACTTGCCACGATCAACCGAACGAGTCTGAATCAAAGTCCTGTATCAACGGCATCGTTTAGCTAATTATACATTTAATAAATTAGCTAAATAAAATACTATACCCCATTTAAGACAAATCCTAATTACAACCTGTATTTAATTAATTCGTATCAAACTCCAAAATCCACTTACAAATGTAGAAACTAAACTTCCTCCAATTATCCATTTAGTGACTCAACATCAGGACACAATTACCCGAAACTAACCCAAAGACAAAAACTCAAACTTTACATCTCACGGTAGGATAAACCGCTACATCATCAAATTGAGATATAGGATGTTCTACATTAATCGATCCTTTTGAAATAATATTCTGATCAGCAATAAGCTACTGATCTACCAAAACCAAGATTGTCTTTACACATTTGACTTACCTGTGGCGGTAGAATTTGGATACTTCCAATATGTCCAATAAGATATTAACCAATCAAACACTATCTAACATCCAAATCAAAGAACTTCCAAGGAATACCAATTAACAGAGATGTGAATACACTAACCAAAAGTAACACCACTAGTCCCTGTAGAGTTCACGGCAAGACATCAAAACAGGGAATAACCACCTATCAAACATGGAACAACCCAGATCCAACCATAAATCTCTAATGTATCCATCAATTTCATCAAAATAGCACCTATAGGATTTTGACTCACCTTGTCGCGCACCCGCGAGGTGCCTCCTCTGTGTTCCGAACTGACGAAGACTGGCTGGATCAGTTAATTAGGCCTCGCACAGTCGGAAAGACGACAGCCAAGGCTTCGCGCGATGGAAGGCGACTGCTAATTTGTTCACGCGAAGAGAAGAGGACGAAGGTTCATGAAGAACTCCTTCGTGTGCGCTAAACTAGACGAAGAAGAAGAACAAGGAGGAGAAAGAGAACAGAGGGCGCGACGCTCGCTCGCTGGGAGAGGCGACGGCGTCGGCGAAAAGGGACGGCGAGGTGCTCGCTGCGACGTCGGTGTCAGGCAAAGGGGAAGAAACGGCGCAGGGGAGAGGGGGTTCGGTGAATGTGGGTAGTTAGGGCTTTAGGGGTTTTTAATAACTTATTTTTGGCTTTTTGCAAATAAACCCAACAACTTCAGTAATTCCAACTAGGCCCCTAAAAATTTACCATTTCATCCCCATAAAATTCAGTATTTAACAAGTCGACTGCCCCCCAGGGCAGTCGACTGCCCCCCAGGGCAGTCGACTGATACTCTGAAAATTAGTTATTCAGGCCACATTAAAAAATGCGCCAGAAATTCCATAAATCTTCACAAATTCTCAAATTTTGTGGAGAAGTTTGTGATACCCATACCTACTTGGAAAAAATACATTCAACCATGTATCTATCACCATCCCCAAGTTTGACACAAAATCCAAAAATTTCCTTAGAAAATTAAGGCAACCAAGGAGGCAACCTCCCCCTTAACCTATGTCTTCTCCCAATTTTCAATTTACCAAGGTCATGTTCTACCCAACATGACACCATGACACCAAGTCAAGTTCTACCCAACTCAACTTTCAAGTTCTTTCCCCCTTGGACACAATTAAGGATTGCCACAAGCAACCTTATCCCTAGTGCCAATCATGAACTCAACAAAACCTTAAACAATTTAAGAGTTTGCAAGCACATTTGCTAGGATATACCCTATCCTAGAAAAATATGGTTCCATAAAAAATACAAATGTGCTTGACTTTTAGTATCAATTCTAATTTCCTTAAACATTGACATTTTGTATCAATTTTCAAATCCATCTATAATTCCCTGTGTTTGCTTAGGCTTATCATGACAATTTGACACATGAAATTGTCCTCAACTCTTTGCTTTTTATCCCTTAATCCTAGAGTCATATGGGAAACTTATCAATCTTCCTTTCATTCATCAAGAGCTTATCATTTAACATCATCCAATGAATCTTAAGCACTTATCAATTCTCCTTACATTTCGTGATATCAATAAAACCTTATTCCATAAAATCAACATTGAATCACAAGACAAACCTTGATTCAAAGAATATGAAATCATAACCAAGAATTTTGAATCAAAACCATACCCTATCATCCAATAACGATTTATGACCTTTAAATCATATAATGACATAACATTTTATAAGCTAACATGACCCTTTTCCTATGGTTTCAATATTGTAAGGTCTCATCACCCAATCTGCCCTTTTTGCTTAAACCCATGGATCAGTTGACTGCCCCTGGGGCAGTCGACTCCCAAAACTCACAGAATATTTCTGGGCTCTTACCAGTCAACTGCCGCCCAGGGCAGTCGATAATTTCAGGTTTTTCAGCCTAATTTTAGTAATGCCTAAATAATTCCATAAATCTCCAAAAATTCTGAAATTTCGTGTAGAGATTTGTGGAACCTATGCCTACTTGGAAAAAATATATTTCTAAATAAATGTACTCCAAATCCCAAGATTGGCATGAAATTCAACTTCTCCTAAATTGTATCACTTAAATTCATCCAAAAAGTCTTAATTATGACCTTTCCTTGATATATCTTCTAATACCTGGCCATGATACATTTTTTGCACTGAATTACGTGGTATTCACCCATTAAACCTTAATTTTATCGAATATAATCCTATTTTCATCTTTTTCTCCCTAAATTCCTTTTAATGTGCCAATTTCCTAGGATTAAGCCTTACCCAAGTCCTCCAACCCTTTTTGGCACAATTCCAAGTTTACCTAGAATTCCTAGAGAGCCCATCTCTTGAGATCCATCTACCATCGACCCCAAAGGCTCCTAGAGCTCCCCCTTGAGCTCTTAGCCCTAGTCACCTCCCAAGACACAATTCTTCATTATCTTCTTTCACTTACGCATTTAGAGCACGTCTAGTGACAAAGGCTTGACCTTCGACGGGATACTCTTCTGCATCACTTTCCAATAATGGGGGCAAGACATTATCATCATCTAAATCACTCTCAGTCTCGATGTCATCATTTTCTTTCAAAATCATAATTCTTTTATTTAGGCATTGTGATGCGATATGTCTCCTTCCCAAACACTTAAAGAATTTAATATCTCTATTTCTTGATGGTTGGAGGGGTTCCTTTCCCTTGACCAATGGAGAGCTTGCATCTTTATTGTTTGAAAAATAGGGTTTTTTCTTTGATTCATCTTTATCATCTCATTTGTTCCAGCTAGATTTCCAAGTTGACGAATTAGAACATTGCCCCCATGCTTGATTGGTCCCTTCCTTTTGAGTTGTCTTTCAACTTTCATCGACATATGCACCATGTCTTCAAGCTCCACATAATGATGCAACTCAACTACATTTACAATTTCATGATTTAAACCTTGTAAAAATTGTGCGATGGTTGCTTCTCGGTCCTCCTCCACATTGGCTCGAATCATCGCAATTTCCATCTCTTTGTGGTATTTCTCCACAGTCTTGGATCCTTGTGTGAGACTTTGTAATCGTTGATACAAATCCCGATAGTAATGTGTTGGAATCAATCTTTTTCTCATAATAGTTTTCATCTCCTCCCAACTGCCAACGGCTCTCTCTTTGTTTCTTCTCCTGCTTAGAATAATTTGATCCCACCAAATAATTGCATAATCAATAAATTCAACGGCAGCGAGTTTTACCTTCTTCTCTTCAGAATAATAGTGACAATCAAATACTAATTCAACTTTCTTTTTCCACTCCAAATAGGCTTCAGGATCACTTTTGCCTTGAAATGAAGGAATCTTCATCTTGATATTTCCCAAGTTTTTATTCACATAATCATTCATCCTTCCTCTTCTACCACCAACTCAAGCATGATCTGATCTTCCACTTGACGCTCTATCATCAATGTCCTCTGATATGCCATGATCATCATCATCATGGTCACCACGGTTATATGGTCTAGCACATCGTGAAGAAACTCTACCAACTTGGCTATGTTGCAATCCAACAATTATAGCATCTTGTTTCTCTAATCTATCGATAATCTGACTAAAACAGATTTCCATGCGTTCCAAGTGTTGTCTCAAAGCACATTAATCAAGTAATTCTCTAAGTCTTGCTTCTTCTCCACTTGTCGTCATTGAACAATCTATTTCACTCAAACACTCTAACTCACGAATGTTTGCTCTTTAAAAAACATAGAATTGAGGCAATTCCTTGTAAGAGTTCGTGGACTATGAAAATTCCCAAGGGTGTTAGGATAAAAGATAGGAATTGAAGACAAAAAATCCAAATTATAGAATTGAAAATTTGAAGTAATTGTTGAAAGAAAATTTGCCAGAATTGAATCTAGGCAAAATTTAGGATAATGCGGAATTGAAAGATAGCAAAACCTGAATTAAAGAGTTGAAAGGAATGTTGCCAAAACTTAATCAAGTCTGCCAGAATTGAATCTAGGCAAACTTTAAAGGAAATGAGAGTATTTGAAACAAGAGCTGAAAGGAAAGCTGCCAGAACTTAATCTACGCTGCCAGAATTGAATCTAGGCGAACGTTAAAGAAAATGAGAGTACTTGAAATAAGAGCTGAAATGAAAGTCGCCACAACTTAATCTAGGCTGCCAAAATTGAATCTAGGCAAACTTTAAAGGAAATGAGAAAAATAAATTTGAAAACAAAGTCTCTACTTCGTCTCTTTTTTTTGGCTCGTCTTGCTTTTTTTTTCTTCCTTTCTTTTACTTTTTTTTTGGCTGAAAAGCACACTTTTTTTCTCTTCCTCTTTTTTTTTCTGCCTTTTTTTCTCCTTTTTTTTTGAGAGCAACAAAGCAAATAAGATGTGCTAAGAAAAAGAAAATGAACAAAAATAAGATAGAGACTCAAGAACAAAAAAAAGGATAACCAAATCAATTTAGAGAAACTAAGGCTCTGATACCAAATGATGCGAACCCAAGGAGAAAAAATCTCAAGAACACACAACAAATGGAAGAAAAAGAGAAAGATAGTCTAAATCGAAATGATGGAGAATGAAAGAAAGAACCTCGACCCAATGCTTAGAAAAGGACAAACCTTGGTATAGAAGAAGAAGAAGATAGATGCCACAACCTTGGGCTGGAGGTTGATAAGTCTTGAACGTCGTAAGGGGATGCCTTGATAAGTTCTAGTTCAATGAAGAACCAACAAGTGAGAGCCTCACCATGTAGTAGATTGAAATATGCCAAAAGTTACATGTTGTGGTCGCCACCCCCTTAATATATAGCTATAGGGTGACCTAAAACCCTAAAAGGCCAAAAGGAAGCCCATTTAGTATAGGCCTATATAGACTACATAGCCATATTAAGTTCATGGCACCATTACAACCCAAATAAAGCTAGAAATTGGGATTAAATTGAACCCACAAAAGCAACATATCCCTCTTACATAGACAAGAGACTTAAGTGACTAGTTATTGATGGACCCAATTTAGCTAACTAAAGTTGTCACGAATGTAGATCCATCAGAATTTAGAAATTTATAAATGTGCTGGAAACCCTTTTTGCAATCAAAGAAGAAAAGCGTAGTAAAGGGGCCACAGGTCGTATTTTTCCAAGGGCTAGTTCAAGTTGTTCGATTCGTGCTCGAGTATATGTGTCGTTTCTGAATTTTGGGTTTCAAATAAGAAATGGGTTTGGTTTAGTAATGAGAAATGAAAACACAATGCAAAAAGAGTAAACTTAACTAAAGGAACTAACCAAGGTAATGACAGCTAAGAATTCAACTAATGGGGAACTTAATTGACAATTGCAACTTAAGTATCCAAAGCTGTAATTGAAATTCTGAATTAAAACTAAACACTAAAACTTGGAAGTCAAGCTAATCATGCATTAAAGATGGAAATCAGGAATGAATGTGGCAAATTAGGGATGAACTTAGTGCAGAATTCAAGTGCAGGAACTCACGAAACAAACTGAATGCAAGGTTCACAAAAACTCATGTTCACTTGATGCTAGATTAAAGAACTGTAGACAGCTAATTCGCAGACCAAAAAAACTAATATGCAGCAGAAATGGAACTAAATACAAAGTAACTGAAATTCAGCAGCAAATTTAACACAAACTACCTGAAATTCTGGAATGGAGAACAAGCTGGAATCGAGAAAAGGAACTGCTACAAAATTTTAGAATCAATAGCTAAAGATTGCTTTGAGAAGTCGAATGCAGAAATGGACTTGAAGGACTTAATAAGTCAGGAAATCATAAGGAAACTGATAATTGCAATGATGCAGTGATGCGATGGCAAAATGAGTGCTGAAACTGATAAATGCAAACTGTCTTGAACTGCTAATCGAAATTCAGGCAAAACATAAGGAAAGTTAATGGTCACTTAGCACATTTACAGAATTAAAGAACTGAGCATGCTGAAATAAAATGGGTTGTAAGCTGACATTAAATGCAAGAATGGATACTGAATGCTATGAAAGTGAAACAAGTTACAATGGAAATTCAAAAATGAACTAAAACTTGCTGAAAACAAAATTCAGAATTCAACTCCAAGATTGATATGCACAGTTTGGGCAGAGAACAAAAATTCAGTTTGGAAAACTAAATTCAGAAATGAATCTATGTGGAATAAGCTGATCTAATTTCAATCATTCATTACTCAAACAACTTGACTAACTAGCATTCAAATTTGAAAGGCTTTAAACTGCAGGAAACGATCCAATAGAGCTGAACATGAATTCAGAAACTGTAAGGAAAAAAAAACTGCAGACAACAGGGCTGATATGAAATGTTCACTTGATACACAAGAATCTAATCCATGAGTCAAACTGAAATCGAGCCAATTGCTCAGTAAACAAGCTTACTAATTATCTACTTGCAGAATTTAAATCTAAGTACGAAAGAACAATTCAGAAATTGGAATTGAAACAGCTGATACAAGACAGAACAGGAAATAAATTGCTGAAACTGAAATTACAGCTAGGAAATCAAAGAAAAAAACAATAAGAACTAAGCCTCGATCATTCTTTGGTTAGAGACCACCTTGTTCGTCACGCAAAGGCAAGCCAAGAACCCCTTCAACTCGCAATCATCGGAAAAATCTGTCGATGTGTCGAATCTGCCGCAAATCTGCTCAAGTTGGAAAAAACCACTTGATCTCTTCGATCTCGCTTTGTAGATTGATGATGATGATTTGAATATGATCAGAGCTCAGCCGAGAACCCCTCAACTAGCTCAGATGGATGGGAAGTGGCACCAAACGAAATCAATTCGACCAAATGAACAGATCTGAAGAAACCCTCATTCATCTCTGTTTTTGAGCAAATTGGAGATGAAATCTTCACAACAGCAGCATTCCGACGATCTGATCTCGATCCAAGAATGATTCGATGTGGTCACGCCCTCTGCTAAAGAAATCTGGAAGAAAACTGAGGAAGAAAATGAAGAAGCTGAGCTCGAAATGTGAAGACGCGACCGATCTGAAAAACAGAGAAGTCTATTTAAGTAGTTAAACAGTGAACGACTGATATTGATTTCGCTTCATCCAATGGTGGATCCTTGTCCGATTTGATTCAAATTTTCCAGATATTGATCAGAGGTCAGGATCATCCTCGTGGTAGCTCGGATTTGCCAGATCTATAGCGGATGGCTCAGATCAAGCTGATGTTTGAAATGGATGGTCTAGATCACTCTGATCGTGATCCAACGGCTAGATGATCTCCGATTGGGCTGAAACCTTCAGATCTTGGTCTGATCACTTGATTAGCCTTAAGCCCAGCTCGGATTGATCAAAAGTTCTCAGATGGTCTAGATCTAACCGTTCTTGCATCGGACAGTCCAAATGAATCGGAGCTTGATTACTTGATCCAGTCCACTTTTGACTCAAATTTGACCCAACATGACCTAGGTCCATGATCCTTCCAAACCTACCAAAGTAGATCAAAAATTTAGTGACAAAACAACTCAAATATAACAAGATTTACAATTAGGTCCAAAAAGGGTATAAATCCTAAAACCTAGGGTGAATCCACAATTACACAAGTAAAATATGGGTCAAACACGGATTTAAGCATATAAAATGATCAATAAAATGACACTTATCAACTCCCCCACACTTAAGCTTGAGCGTCTCGCGAAAAGTACTAAATATGTATCCCTTAGGTTTTTCTCAAACATAAGTAGAAGCAATTGAAAAGAAATTACCTAGGGTAGTTAATTCTCAAAAATCTAAACTCTATGGATTAGTATCTTGTCCTTAAATCAACAACTTAGCAAATTCAACCTTCATGATTCATTGAGATGAATTTCACTCACTAAACCTCTCAAGGGAAACTTTTGGTGGCTCTCTTCCTAAATTCTAAGTACATGATGAAAATGGAGCTCACTCATACACACATTGCTTCTTGCACTACCATAGGCTTGCTTATTATCTACTCTCTACCATTATTCATGATTAGAATCAATCATCTATAAAAGCTTATTCAAACAATGAAAGATATAGAAGATGGTAAAAATTGAAATAAAAGACATGAAAATAGCAAATTTGATGGAATGGAAGACTTGGATGTTCAAGGATATTCTTGATGCATTTTTGCCCTCCTTTCAGTCCATATAATGAACTCTAAAGTGGAATGGAATGAGTCTTTGCAATTGCCCTTCCAAAATTTAATTAAAGGAAGTCATGAATTCCTTTGTGCCAATTCACTCTTGCGTGCCAATTTTGCTCTTCTCTTTTCTTTTCTGATTATTCTTTTCTTTTTCTTTCTCTCTACTGACATCAGAATGTAATAGATCAAAGCTCTGATTCGGATAAGAACATCTCCACTGATTTCATGATGCCGAAAATTCAATTGGATACCAACTTGCTTCCTTTATTTTTCTCAAACTGGTTTTTTTTTTCTATTTTTTTTCAAACTGTTTTCTTTTTTTTTAACTGCTTATTTCCTGATTTTTCTGCAACCTTTCTTAATTCCTTTATGATGTGATCAGCTCCTCCAAATCCTGATCAAAATCAGTTTTAATCCAATGCTACCATGAGCTTCAAATATATTGCTACTTGTTAGTTTAACTCTACTTTCAATTCATTTTTGTATTCAATCAATTCCCCCAACTCTTTACAATTCTGCAGCTCCAGAATCTGATACCAAATGAACTTCAAACAAACTGATTAGTATCAGTTTTATCTCAGTCGAATAGCTTGAATTCAGTGTGCCAATTTGAGTTCCAACTTCACTATTTTTTTTTTCTGTTTTTCCTTTTCTGATTTTTGTTGGCAGCTAAATCTTGTTTATTTGAACAGCTCCACGACATTACTTGTAAACCTTGCAATTCTCTGATGTTTCACAGCAATTAACAACAACTTAACTGCATTTTCCTTTTGATCCCAAAAACTATTTCGAAATTTACATGAACTGCAGTTTTTTTTTATTTCTCTGTTTTAATACAAAGCAGAAAATCAGCCACAATCTCCTTTGTTTTGATCATCATGATGTGCTCCACACTTTTTGATACATCCGTACACTTAATATCATGATTTGCAGTCCCGGAAAACCAACTCTAATCCTAAGTTGATACCAACTTTCCTTTGGCACAGATTTTTTCTGTTTTTTTTATATTTGTGCCATTTCTTCTAATTGAAATTTCTTTAGATCCACTTCACCTCCAATTCACAACTGAATTCCCCCTTATTCTTGATACCAAGCTCCACTCCAATTGGCACTTTTAGCTTCAACTCAAAAATGAAATGAATTTTTTTTTTCAAATGTTTCCACCACACTAGCCACTCCCCCACACTTAATCTTTTATCCGTCTCGGGAAAAATAACATTAAAGAACATCCCCAAACAAACAAGTCCCTAGAAAAATGAAGTTAAGAGTGGAAGTTAAGGAAAGAAAATAGAATGAACATGATTAGTATCAAGAATTGATAGGGAAAGGTAAACAAATTTATTAGCCTCTATAGATGTGATCCAATCATTGAAATATGACTTTGAAAGAACCTAAGCAAGTTCTAGAGTACAATCACATGTATGTGTCACAAAAAATAGGGCTAAGCCTCACTAGGTACAAATAATTCATCTCAAGTCCTCAATCAAGAATTCATGGCCAAGTAGTACTCAAGCATCCAAGATTTCATCCATGAGCTCAAATCTAAAGTTTTAACAACCAAATTTAATTTGTTTTCAAAAGACTCTAAATTGCTATGAAGATAACCTAAAGGGATACATTTATTCCTACTCATGAAGAAAAAGTGCCAAAAATCATACAATGGTATTTACAATGTCTATTTATTAATTCTACTCTACTCATGCATTTATTAGCAAGAATTCATTTTAAAAGAAAATTCTACTTTTAACAAGCATAAAGATGAAAAAGGCAATAAAAGAAAATGCAAGAAAAAGTAAACTCCCTTTTATTTATGGCGGTCGGAGTCTATCTAAAAATAATCTCCATCGTGGTAGTGGAGGAGTAGGAGTAGCTGAAACAATTTCCTTTATATGCTCATTTTTATTTTGCAGGACTCCCCCACACTTATTCTTCACAGTAAACTGTCCAGGTGGCTGAAGATGATTTAAATACAATAGCCACTTCAGAGGTGGAGTGCTATAAGTCAAAGCAAGTTCATCTCCTCCCTCTTTATTCTTTTTGAAAAACTTTCCAGGTGGTTGAAGACTGTCTAGATGTAGAACCCACTCAAGAAATCTCTGGGACCCTGCAAAAACATGTAAAACCTTTCTCAAGCATGCAGGGTAAGATAAAAATGCAATATCATCAATCTCTACATAAAATATATCTAAAAATGTATCGCATCCAATAAAATCAATTTTGGGTACCTCAGTAAATTTTTCACAAGCATATTCTATATGAGGTATATCAAGAAAAATTCCACAGTCAATAAAGTCAATCTCGGGCACCTCTAATAGTTTTTCACATTCAATTTCAGCATAAGAAATAGCAAGAGACTCTTCACAATAAACAACTTCAATTTTAGGCTCTAAAAATTTTTCAAAATCAATTTTAGCATAATCTGTCTCAACAATATCATAACAATGAGTAAAATCAAGTCTGGGTGCCTCTAGAAGTTTTTCACATTCAATTTCAGCATAAGAAATAACAAGAGACTCTTCACAATAAACAACTTCAATTTCAGGCTCATCTAAAAATTTCTCACAATTAATTCTAGCATAATCTGTCTCAAGAATATCATAGCAATGCATAAAATCAAATCTGGGAGCCACTAAAGAATTTTCACAATTATTTTTCACAAATGATGTATCAGGACATTTTTCACATGCAAATCTAGACATCTCCCTGAAATTTTCTGAAGGAAAAGAAGAAATACTTACCTGATCATGATGAAAAATGTCTATTGGGTCTACAAGAAATACCTCCATCTCTGGCTCAAAATCTAGCGAATAATCAACTGAAAAAGGTGATCCTTGGGTACTTGCTCCAATCATGCAAGTCCCTACACTTTCTGAAAGTGGTGGTGGTCCCTGGGGCTCTGTGCAATCCCCTACACCTGTAGAATAATCTCCTGTGTATGCCTCCTCAGTAATACCTACAACAACCTAATTAAAAAGATTAGGGCTATCAAGAACAATATCATCACAAAATACAAAACAAGAAAAATCAGGTAAATCCTCCTCTGAAACCAGCTCTCCTCTCACTATGTCAAATGTACCACCATCATCAATAATCTGTGCCTCAACAGTCTCATCTGCGGTGTCTATGCTCAGAATAGAGTGATTCCCCTTAGGATCCTTCATGGCTCAAAAATGCTAAACTGGACCACTGTATCTCCCACCTCCATCGAAAGGGTGCCAGCATATACATCAATTTTAGTTCTTGCAGTCTTCAGAAAAGGTCTTCCAAGGATAAGTGAGGATCTACGTGCAAGGTACTCTCCCTCCATGTCTAGAATGTAGAAATCCGCAGGGAAAATCAATTCTTTCACTTTAACCAACACATCTTCAATAACTCCTGCCGGGCGGGTCTGACTCCGGTCTGCTAACTAAATCACAACTCCAGTGGGCTGTAGAGGTCCAATGCCAAGCATCTGGAAGACTGTCCTGGGCATGACATTAATAGAAGCTCCCAAATCAAGCATAGCATCATGTAGCGTGGTGCTTCCTATCTCACATGACACAGTAAACATGCCAGGGTCTTCGCACTTCTGAGGTATGGCATGGATGAGTGATGACACATTCTTCCCCATGCTGACCATTTCATTTTCCTTAAGCTTCCTCTTGTTAACACAAAGATCTTTCAGAAATTACGCATATTTAGGAACCTGTTTGATCATTGTCAGCAAGGGTACATTAATTTCAACTTTACTAAAAAGTTTTACCAATTCATTGTACTCTTTTGCTTTCTCCTCCTCCCCTTGCCTTCTGGTTGGAGTTCTCCCATTTGGAAAAGGCAAAGGAATAGGAACCTCCTCCTCATGAACCAAAATGGGTGGGGCTGATTTTTGAGTTGCTGCCCTGTTTTTTGGAGCTGTTGTAAAATTTGTCTTGGGGCTTTTTTGTGCTTCGTTTTCCACCAAAATTGGAGGATTGCTAGATGAAGAAGTTGGCCACGAGCTAGGGGTGGTATCCACTGAAATTTGAGTGGTTTCGGCATTGATTTGGGCTGGAAGTGAAGATGCTGCCCTGTTTTCTGAAAATTCAGCTCTTGGGTCATTTTGAGTTGATGCAACCTTCCCACTTCTCAAATAAATTGCGCTAACATTCCCCTTAGGGTTAGGAACAGCTTGGGAAGGTAGTAGACTTGATCCTTGAGCTTTGCTTTGATTTAAGTCTTTAGCTATTTGCCCAATTTGCCTTTCAAGATTTTGTATAGCGGCAAAAAGATTTCCTTGTTTTGTTTGTTGGATTTGGAACTGTTGGGGCTGAAATGATGGCTGATATTGCTGTTGGAAAGGATGAGAAGTATGTTGGAATGTTGAGGAATTTTGTTGAGAATTATTCCCTTGAAAATTCTGATTTTGAAAAGGAACTTGTTGAGGTGAGGGCTGAAATTGGTTGGGCTGAAATCCTTGGTTTTGGGGCTGAAAACTTGAATTCCAAGGCTGGAAATTTTGCTGAACTTGTTGCTGTGGAGGTTGGTATGGCTGTTGATAACTCAGATTCCCTTGAAAACCTTGTTGAAACCCTTGAAATGGCTGCTGAAATTGTTGTTGGAAAGGCTGATTTAGGGGCTGAATTTGCTAATTTTGTGGCTGTGATTGTTGGGGCTGCTGCTGAACTTGCTGAAACATTTGTTGTGGTTGCTGTGATTGTTGTTGTGGTGGGCCTTGTTGGCAAAAAGAATTCCCATAACTCAAGTTTGGATGATCCCTCCACCCGGGGTTGTAAGTAGGAGAGTATGGATTGTTCCTAGCTTGAAATTGTCCCCTAACCAAAGCGGCTACTGACTCATCTTGTTGTAGGTTGGGGCATGAATCTGAAGTGTGTTCCTTGCTAGAACAAATACCACAAACACTCATCACCACTTGATTAGCTTGTTGAGAAACCGAAACTCTTGAATTCTGAATTGCACTATTAACAGTCAATTGCTTCATAAATGATGTGATCTCTGCCAATGAATTCTTTATCTCCTGATCATTAGAACTCATCTGAACTTCATTAACCCCTCTAGTAGATAATGCTCTGCTTCCAAATTGCTGAGAATTTTCTGCCATATTTGAAATTAGCTCCCTAGCTTGATATGGTGTTTTGTTGACTAAAGCCCCTCCAGCTGCTGCATCAATCAAAATCCTATCCATCTGTAATAATCCCTCATAAAAGTACTGGATGAGGAGCTGCTCACTAATCTGATGCTGAGGGCAAATGGAGCAAAGCTTGTTGAATCTCTCCCAGTAGTCATAAAGTGTCTCTCCCACTATTTGCTGAATGCCACAGATACTTTTTCTGATAATTGCTGTTCTGGAGGCTGGAAAATATTTTTCTAAGAAAACCTTCTTCATGGAGATCCAGCTAGACACATGCCCAGTAGGTAAGTAATAAAACCAATCCTTAGCTGCTCCAGTCAAAGAGAAAGGAAAAGCCCTCAGGTTGATGTCTTCCTCTGAAATGCCCTGAGGCTTCATAGTGGAGCAAACAACATGAAACTCATGCAGGTGTCTATTTGGATCTTCTCCAGATAAACCTTGAAACTTAGGCAAAAGATGAATGAGTCCAGATCTGAGCTCAAAATCTCCACCCAGCTCTGGATAGGCAATACTGGAATACTGGAATGAAGCATCTGGTGCTGCGAGTTCTTTCATGGTCTTCTGGTGGTCTGCCATCTGACCAACTGAATAGGCTGCAATAGACTGAGAAGGAATAATATCAAAAGCCTCTGAAACACTGAGCTGGCTCCTCCTAGCTCTGAGAGTCCTCTCAATCTCAGGATCAAAATCCTCAAGAGTACCACCTGTAGACCTGGTCATAAAAACAAGAACAAATCGCAGTACAAGTATATAGAAATATGAAACAAATAAAATCAAATCAGATGATATAGCAGTAAGTGCAAGAAAAATAAATCAAGAAAAATATGAAATGAATACACAAGCAAAAATCAAACAACTCAACTAGTATGTTCCCCGGCAACGGCGCCAAAAATTTGATGGACCCAATTTAGCCAACTAAAGTTGTCACGAATGTAGATCCATCAGAATTTAGAAATTTATAAATGTGCTGGAAACCCTTTTTGCAATCAAAGAAGAAAAGCGTAGTAAAGGGGCCACAGGTCGTATTTTTCCAAGGGCTAGTTCAAGTTGTTCGATTCGTGCTCGAGTTTATGTGTCGTTTCTGAATTTTGGGTTTCAAATAAGAAATGGGTTTGGTTTAGTAATGAGAAATGAAAACACAATGCAAAAAGAGTAAACTTAACTAAAGGAACTAACCAAGGTAATGACAGCTAAGAATTCAACTAATGGGGAACTTAATTGACAATTGCAACTTAAGTATCCAAAGCTGTAATTGAAATTCTGAATTAAAACTAAACACTAAAACTTGGAAGTCAAGCTAATCATGCATTAAAGATGGAAATCAGGAATGAATGTGGCAAATTCGGGATGAACTTAGTGCAGAATTCAAGTGCAGGAACTCACGAAACAAACTGAATGCAAGGTTCACAAAAACTCATGTTCACTTGATGCTAGATTAAAGAACTGTAGACAGCTAATTCGCAGACCAAAAAAACTAATATGCAGCAGAAATGGAACTAAATACAAAGTAACTGAAATTCAGCAGCAAATTTAACACAAACTACCTGAAATTCTGGAATGGAGAACAAGCTGGAATCGAGAAAAGGAACTGCTACAAAATTTCAGAATCAATAGCTAAAGATTGCTTTGAGAAGTCGAATGCAGAAATGGACATGAAGGACTTAATAAGTCAGGAAATCTTAAGGAAACTGATAATTGCAATGATGCAGTGATGCGATGGCAAAATGAGTGCTGAAACTGATAAATGCAAACTGTCTTGAACTGCTAATCGAAATTTAGGCAAAACTTAAGGAAAGTTAATGGTCACTGGCACATTTACAGAATTAAAGAACTGAGCATGCTGAAATAAAATGGGTTGTAAGCTGACATTAAATGCAAGAATGGATACTGAATGCTATGAAAGTGAAACAAGTTACAATGGAAATTCAAAAATGAACTAAAACTTGCTGAAAACAAAATTCAGAATTCAACTCCAAGATTGATACGCACAGTTTGGGCAGAGAACAAAAATTCAGTTTGGAAAACTAAATTCAGAAATGAATCTATGTGGAATAAGCTGATCTAATTTCAATCATTCATTACTCAAACAACATGACTAACTAGCATTCAAATTTGAAAGGATATAAACTGCAGGAAACGATCCAATAGAGCTGAACATGAATTCAGAAACTGTAAGGAAAAAAAAACTGCAGACAACAGGGCTGATATGAAATGTTCACTTGATACACAAGAATCTAATCCATGAGTCAAACTTAAATCGAGCCAATTGCTCAGTAAACAAGCTTACTAATTATCTACGTGCAGAATTTAAATCTAAGTACGAAAGAACAATTCAGAAATTGGAATTGAAACAGCTGATACAAGACAGAACAGGAAATAAATTGCTGAAACTGAAATTACAGCTAGGAAATCAAAGAAAAAAAACAATAAGAACTAAGCCTCGATCATTCTTTGGTTAGAGACCACCTTGTTCATCACGCAAAGGCAAGCCAAGAACCCCTTCAACTCGCAATCATCGGAAAAATCTGTCGATGTGTCGAATCTGCCGCAAATCTGCTCAAGTTGGAAAAAACCACTTGATCTCTTCGATCTCGCTTTGTAGATTGATGATGATGATTTGAATATGATCAGAGCTCAGCCGAGAACCCCTCAACTAGCTCAGATGGATGGGAAGTGGCACCAAACGAAATCAATTCGACCAAATGAACAGATCTGAAGAAACCCTCATTCATCTCTGTTTTTGACCAAATTGGAGCTGAAATCTTCACAACAGCAGCATTCCGACGATCTGATCTCGATCCAAGAATGATTCGAAGTGGTCACGCCCTCTGCTAAAGAAATCTGGAAGAAAACTGAGGAAGAAAATGAAGAAGCTGAGCTCGAAATGTGAAGACGCGACCGATCTGAAAAACAGAGAAGTCTGTTTAAGTAGTTAAACAGTGAACGACTGATATTGATTTCGCTTCATCCAACGGTGGATCCTTGTCCGATTTGATTCAAATTTTCCAGATATTGATCAGAGGTCAGGATCATCCTCGTGGTAGCTCGGATCTGCCAGATCTATAGCGGATGGCTCAGATCAAGCTGATGTTTGAAATGGATGGTCTAGATCACTCTGATCGTGATCCAACGGCTAGATGATCTCCGATTGGGCTGAAACCTTCAGATATTGGTCTGATCGCTTGAGTAGCCTTAAGCCCAGCTCGGATTGATCAAAAGTTCTCAGATGGTGTAGATCTAACCGTTCTTGCATCGGACGGTCCAAATGAATCGGAGCTTGATTACTTGATCCAGTCCACTTTTGACTCAAATTTGACCCAACATGACCTAGGTTCATGATCCTTCCAAACCTACAAAAGTAGATCAAAAATTTAGTGACAAAACAACTCAAATATAACAAGATTTACAATTAGGTCCAAAAAGGGTATAAATCCTAAAACCTAGGGTGAATCCACAATTACACAAGTAAAATATGGGTCAAACACGGATTTAAGCATATAAAATGATCAATAAAATGACACTTATCAGTTATCCCATCTAAGGCTTGAATTAAGTTGACTAAGCCGTATGACTTGATCTTGGTCAATCCTTCTTCAATGGTAGCTTTGGCTTTCACATCTTCAATTAGCACATTAAGTGCTTCTTTCACCTTTTTAGCCTTATCCCTTGTAATTGGGCCTCCATTGATGCATAATGAATCATCAACATCTTCTAGAGCAGGTTGAGCATGATCCATATCATTAGCTTGTTGGACAATGTGTTCACTTCCATTGACTCCATCAGTTATTTACCGGTACCTTGTGTGTAGATAGGGGAGCCACTGATCATGTCTGTAATTCTTTGCAGGGGTTCTAGGAAACTCGACGACTAGCTGAGGGAGAGATTACAGTCTACATGGGCAATGCTACGGAGGTGGCGGCTATTGCAGTGGGAGACGCCTATTTGTCATTTGAGAAAAATAAATGTTTGGTTTTGAGAAATTACCTTTATGTACCTAGTTCTAGAAAGAATCTCATTTCGGTTTCTAAAATAATAAAAGATGTTAATTCTATTTCAGGTGCATTGATTGGCAATTTGTACACTCTTAATCCAAAATCTCCCACAATGCAAATAGAAGTAAATAACTCATTGTCTAACCATAAGAGAAAAGAACCTTCGAAAATAAACCAAACATATCTTTGGCATCTAAGACTTGGTCATATTAACCTTAGAAGGATTCAAAGGTTGATAGCTGATGAGCCCTTGGGTTCATTGGTGGTGGACGACTTCCCAACCTGTAAATCTTGCTTGGAAGGTAAGATAACCAAGACGCCTATCAAGGGCAAGGGGTATAGAGCCAAAGATGTGTTAGATTTGGCTCATTCTGATTTGTGTTGTCCTATGTCTATCCAGGCTAGAGGCGGCTTTGAATAATTCGTCTCTTTTATAGACGATTATTCAAGGTATGGATACATTTACTTAATGCGCTGCAAGTCTGAATGCTTTGATAAGTTCAAAGAATTCAAGGCTGATGTGGAGAAACGTTAAGGTAAAAGTATCAAGACACTACGATCGGATCATGGTGGCGAGTACCTCTTGGGAGAGTTTAAGAATTACTTATCAGACGCTGGGATTTAATCCCAATTGTCTGTACCCGGTACGCCCCAACAGAATAGTGTAGCCGAGCGAAGGAAAAGGACTCTGAGTTGCCAGATTTGTTCTAGGGATATGCTCTGGAAATGACAGTATACATACTGAACCTGGTACCATCTAAGTCAGTACCCTCTACTCCCACAGAGTTGTGGACTGGGCGAAAGCCTAGTTTATGATATATTCGGATTTAGGGTAGTCCAGCACATGTGTTAAAGGGAGATGCTGATAACTTAGAATCTCGTACAGATGTATGCTTGTTCGTAGGCTATCCTAAAGGAATGAAAGGTGGTTTGTTCTATAGTTCTAAAGATCAGAGGGTGATCGTTAGCACGAATGCCCAATTTTTAGAGGAAGACTATGTGATGAACCGCAAGCCCATGAGTAGGATTATTCTTGAGGAATTAAGAAGGGAAGTTTCAACTTCCATACCAACAGTATAAGAGGACATACCAGAAGTGATTACACCACGTGTCACAGAGGATACACAGGTGGTACCTCGTCGTAGTGGAAGGGTTGTTAAACAACCTAAGAGATTCATGTTTTTGGGAGAGTCTTCGGACATGGTCCCTGGTGAACATGAACCTGATCCCTGGACCTATGACAAGGCACTCCAAGATAAAGATGCAGTTGTTGGGTCCGGGTGCATGTTGACATGGTTGCGGGTTCGTAATTTTAAAACTAATTACGTGCAGCGGAAGGTTTAGCATAAATAATTTCTCAAATTATTTAACCACACATCTAAGCATGCAACCTTATCTTGTGTAGACATGATCATATATTTAAAATTTTGCAGAAACGTAAACTAATTTACGTATTACCTCACGTAACTCGAAGGAAGGGACGAGATCCAACCGTAAGCGTCCCTCGGAAGCTCCGCCTCTATACGCGTCTACGCCGAGTATCTTCGGGATGACTTCGCAAAGCCACGAGTTTCGTGTTCTCGAGAACTACTAGATTCTCCGAGAACGCGATAAGAAACCAAGAGAGAAGTAATCATATCGGAAAAACTCACCACCAAGGTTGGCCGGAATCACAATTCCGGCGAGAAGGAGGAAGATGACTTGCGCCCAATCCCAAGGTGATGATGGTCGGAGAGGAAGATCGTCCCAATGGAAGAACATCGTCGCCTAGGTGCTTCTCCTTGTGCTCACGGCAAGAAGAAAGGGGGAGAGGCTTGTGGCCGGCCAAGAGGAAGAAGGGAGGAGAGGGAGAGAGCCCAAGCAAGAATACTTGAATTGATTTCGAATGAATTCAAGCCTTGCCTTGGTTCCTTTATATAGTGGCCTCTCAACCGCCAAGTCTCCTTTTCTTATGGAATAAATTTTCATAAGAAATTTATCATATAAATTTTCTATGACTTATTCCATCATGCCAAGTCTTGATTTTATATCATGGTTAAAATCATATTTTAATTCATGAAAAAAATCAACCAAGTCTCCTTTTCTTATGGAATAAATTTTCATAAGAAATTTATCATATAAATTTCTTTATATAAATTTCTTTATATAAATTTCTTTATCATGGTAAATCAATCCATAATTGATTTTATAAAATAAAATAAACCAATCCATGGTTCATTTTAATTTCCATGAAAAATAAATTTTATATAAATTTCTTTATCATGGTAAATCAATCCATGATTGATTTTATAAAATAAAATAAACAAATCCATGGTTTATTTTAATTTCCATGAAAAATAAATTTTATATAAATTTCTTTATATAAATTTCTTTATCATGGTAAATCAATCCATGATTGATTTTATAAAATAAAATAAACCAATCCATGGTTCATTTTAATTTCCATGAAAAAATAAACCAAACCCTGGTTTACATAAAAATTTATATCATCCATAATTTTATAAAACAAACCACACTTGATTTATTTTATAAATTGAACCAAACAATTTGGTTCCCTCTCTTCGTTGTGGCTGGCCAAGCAAAGAGGGTGGGGACCCTCTTTGGCTGGCCTATCCAGGCCACGCCCCAATGAATTAAACTCATTTAATTCATCTATTAAGTCTTTAAAAGACTTAGCCATTTTACGCTTCTGATGCGTATCTGAAAAATTCAGATTCGACTTATCGTTTGGCTCAACCAAACCTAATCTCTCTTGATTGGAAAATCCCATTTTTAACTCGTTTTAAATCCCTCGGATTACTCGTAGTGCGTGTGACTAAATAGGCTTTCAATTTATGTTGGCCGTCTATAATTAACCAATTATAGAACGATCATGAGTGACACCTAGTAGTACATCATGATCCCCAATTAATTGAAAGATCAACGGTTGACCTCAGAAACAATTCTGAAACCCTTCAGCAACTATAATGAATCGTGCCCCATTCCCTTCACCATCTTATACCCACTTGGTTCAGGACATAGTCTATGTGTGTCAGTCCCCACTAGGCTAACTACGTCACACCTAGCCCAAGTAATATTTTCTCGTCCTACGGATTCTAATTACTCTCATGTATCTAAGAGATTCATACTCTAAACATGTCATGCTCTGGCCAGAGACTTCGAGTAACAATCCGACGATAGGCCTTGGGTATACATCTCCTCGCAAGGAGTGGTGAATCCTTTGTAGGCTGTTCAAACATCTTCGGACACTTTGGCTTATACCCAATCATCCTGGGTCCACACCTCCTTGGAGATGCTTGCTTAAGATGTCAAAGTATAAGTCTCCGTGACCAAGATGACTTGAACACTGCAAGTCAAAGGAACATCGCACTTAAGCTGCAGTAAGAACTTCACTGACATATCTATATGTAGACTACCATATGAAGTTTTACAGCCAGTCACTCCAATGAACTAGTTCCCTTAACTAGCATTCATGTTTATCTCCGGACATCCCAATGTCACCAGCCAGTGAGAATCAGCTGATTAGAGAATAACCCATGCTAGTCTCAACAGAATTGATAGTGTCCGTATTTATCAATTAATCGACTAGGGACAATTTCAATACTTCACAATTGCACATGTAGAGATAATCACTTGTTGTGAATTCGTCACAAATTCTCTCATGCTGTGACTTGTATTGCGGGCATTCAGTAAATGAGTTTAAGATCTCAATCAAATATATAAATATGTATACTCAAATAGTGAATATTCATTTATTAAAATAAATTATTACAATCATAAGGCGATTGCCTTAGGACACTTTTCTCATATCACTAACAAACTCCCACTTGGCCTAATGCCAATCGCTATGGTATCCAATACCACAAGCTCTAATATGACCCTCAAACTTGCTTTGAGGCAAGGCCTTAGTTAATGGATCCGCTAAATTCCTTTCAGTGGGAATTTTCTCAATTTGTATATCATTCCTACTTATAATCTCTCTGATCAGATGATAGCGGCGAAGCACATGTTTGGATCATTGATGAGACCTTAGTTCCTTTGCTTGTGCAATAGCTCCATTGTTGTCGCAATAAACTGGTATTGCTTCATCAATGGTTGGAACCACACCAAGTTCGGAGACAAACTTCTTGATCCAGACTGCTTCCTTTGCTACTTCCGAAGCTGCAAAGTATTCCGCTTCCGTGGTAGAATCCACTACGGTGTCTTGCTTGGAACTCTTCCAATTTATTGCGCCTCCATTCAAAATAAATACGTATCCAGAATGAGATTTGGAGTCATCCTTATCTATCTGGAAACTGGCATCTGTATACCCACGTATTACCCTATCACCTTCTCCATATATTAGAAACACATCCTTAGTTCTTCTTAAGTACTTGAGGATTGTCTTGACAGCCGCCCAATGATCCATTCCTGGATCAGACTAGTATCTGCTTGTGACGCTCAGAGCATACGATACATTGGGCCTAGTACATAACATAGTATACATGATAGATCCTATCACGGATGCATAAGGAATCTTATTCATGCAAATCCTCTTGTCTTCTGTGCGCGGACACATAGACTTCGAAAGGTTGATCTCATGCCTAATGGGAAGGTAACCTTTCTTGGATTCCGACATGCTAAACCCTTTTAGCACTCGGTCTATATATGTAGACTGCGAAAGACCAAGCAATTGTTTTGATCTATCTCTATATATTCTAATCCCAAGGATATAGTGTAACGCCCCAAAATTCCCATTTTTAGTTCTTAAAGACCTTAGAATTATTTAAAAATGGTTTAGAAATATTCTAGATATTTTTAGGGATTTTTAGAATATTTTTATGGAATTTTCCGAGTTCGTTTAGTATTTTAAAAAGGAAGAAAAAAAAAGAAAGGGAGAAAAAATCGTTAAGGGCAGCAGGGGGTTCGAACCCGCGACCAGCACGAAACCAGGCAAGCGCGCGACCAGCCAGGCTAGGGTATCAAGCACAGCAAAGGGTGGAGAGACATATATTTAAGTTGTGGTTAGGTCAATCCGCCCCATAAATATAAATAGATAAGTTAAGAGAGGAAATTGGATTTTTTGGTTTTCTCTCTTCCTCACCCTAGCCGCGCGACCCTTCCCCTCTCCTCTCTTGGGCGAAACAACACCAAGGCCAAGAGGGCCGGCCAAGGCTCTCCTCCGAGAGATATTCCTATATTCGGGATCCCCGCGACGAGAGGAACGCGTAGGCGCGAAGAATTCTCCGAGATCTCAAGTTTCTCCCGAGTCCTATACGTCAATCTTGGTTGTAAGTCCAAGATATCAATGTAAGTACTGCTCACCTGCAGTAAGAGGCGGTTTTTTCGCGAGAATTTCTTTAAAAGTTTTAAAAGAGATAGTTTCTTTAGTTTATGATTTTTGGCATGTGATATTAGTTCATTATATGTTTGTATAAGTTGATTAAGCACCCTATATGAGATTAGGGCTAAGAAAAGTTATGAGAAAAGAAAAGAAAAGATAAAGATAAGAAAAGAAAAGGCCAAGGCCTTAAGAAATCCCCAAAAGTCAAGACTTAGGGATTTTAGCACGCAAGGTGCTCGAGAAAATGCCAAGGCATTTATAGATAAGAAAGAAAAGAAAGAAAAGCTATTTTATTTTCTAAGGCCAGTACCCGGCGTCCAAGGGCGTCGTTAAAGAAATCCAGGTGTCCAATTCCAAGGTCTTGGCCCTGGTAGACCAAGGTCTGCTCTATTAGGATTGGTGGCTCGCTACCCCAACCTTTTAGGGAACGCGCATATGAGATGGTACTTACGTCTTCAGTGGATCCAAGTGATTATTATTTTCAAGTATATGCTTTAGCAAAGTTTCTAAAGTTTAAGAGTTTTCAAAAGTTAAAGAATAGCTAAAGTTTCAAGTTGAGCCAAGAAAAGTAAATTGAGATTTATTATTGCTTGAGTATGCATGTTTTGAGTTATACATGTTCTTAGTTTTCTTTCAAGCATATTAGTATCTCATATGATTTTTATATTGTTCTAGAAGCATGTTTGCACATTTCGAGATTTTGTGAGCTAGATAGTACTTACTAAGCTTTTTG
Organism: Boesenbergia rotunda; assembly: GCA_024364735.1. Classification (NCBI taxonomy): domain Eukaryota; kingdom Viridiplantae; phylum Streptophyta; class Magnoliopsida; order Zingiberales; family Zingiberaceae; genus Boesenbergia; species Boesenbergia rotunda. The sequence goes on along the minus strand of JAGFNQ010008294.1, from coordinate 969 downwards.
CTTACTAGATGCATTTCCTCTTATTGCAGATAAAGTAAAGGCAAGCAATTCTGAAGGAAGGCGACGAGGCGGTGCTGAGAAAAGTGTGTGTTGTGGCTGATTTTGGAGAGATCTTTGAGACGAGACAATTTAACTATTTAAATTACAATGTTATAGTTTATTCAGATTTCAAGTTCTTGTTTTATGGAGTTAGCGAACATATAAGTTTTGGATAGTTTTACATACTCAATTTCTTAGAGTATAGATTCCATGTTATTTCTTTTAGCTACATATTCTTATGATTGCTTGGATGAGTAGAAATGTGAGTAATTGAGATATTGATACTTTGTTAGAGAAATAGATGCATGTGCCATGATAGTATCAATTTCTCCTTGAATCAAGTTTTTACTTCTTAAATATGTTTAGAAAAGTTGCATTCACATTTCACAATGCTTTGGCAAGGTATAGAACATGTATTTTGTTATGAATACATAGGAGTCAAGATTGGTACAAACTTATTGTTAAAGTTCATATAACTTGAATAGTTATTTTCTTCCGCAAAAGTCCTAATTTCAAGTTTATGGATTCGTTTTGATTGGCTAAATTGATTTGAAAACTGGCATAGAGTATAGAAATGGTGTCATGGTTCTATATGGCTCGAAAGTATAGGTTTGGTGGAGCTTTGAAGCAAATGCCGAAACCTGAAATTCTATTTCAGGCCTATCAGTCGACTGATGCAGATAGTCGACTGATACCCGAAGTGTGAGTTGGGTGAGGCAAGTTTCAAAAGCTTCAATAAGTATTATTTAACGGGTTTGAGAAAGGAAGTGTGATATGTTATCATGCATGATCACTTAAGTTAGAATATCATTGTTAGATGAATTTAAAAGTTTAAAAAAAAAAAAAGATTTCGCATTTTTAGTCATGCATCAGAATCGAGAAGTAGAGAAAGTAACGATCCGTCTAAGGAGGAGAAGGCGGGTCGCTACA
>JAGFNQ010008293.1:0-170772 GCA_024364735.1 Boesenbergia rotunda | reverse complement strand
AAAGGTTGATCCCATGCCTGATGGGAAGGTAACCTTTCTTGGATTCCGACATGCTAAACCTTTTTAGCACTCGGTCTATATATGTAGACTGCGAAAGACCAAGCAACCGTTTTGATCTATCTCTATAGATTCTAATCCCAAGGATATAGGTTGCTTCTCCCAGGTCTTTCATGGAGAAAGTTTTGGACAACCAAATCTTAACTGTCTGTAAAACTGATATATCGTTTCCTATAAGTAAGATGTCATCGACATATAATACTAGGAATACGACTGCACTCCCACTAACCTTCTTGTACACACAAGGTTCGTCAGGATTTTGTGAGAAATCAAACTCTTTGATTGTCTCATCAAAACGGATGTTCCAGCTCCTAGATGCTTGCTTTAGTCCATATATGGATCGTCGAAGCTTGCATACCTTGGTTTTATCAACCGATGTGAAACCTTCAGGTTGTATCATGTATACATCCTCAAGTAGGTTTCCATTAAGGAAAGCTGTTTTCACATCCATTTGCCATATCTCATAATCATAATGAGCTGCTATGGCTAGGAGCATCCGAATGGATTTAAGCATAGCTACTGGCGAATAGGTTTCGTCATAATCAACTCCTTGTTTTTGACGATATCCTTTTGCCACTAATCTAGCCTTAAAGGTAACAACATTACCTTCCATGTCGGTTTTCTTCTTGAAAACCCACTTGCACCCTATGGGTTTAATCCCTTCAGGTGGGTTAACCAAGTCCCATACTTGATTTTCATACATGGAATCCATTTCCGACTTCATGGCCTCAAGCCATTTGTCCCTTTCTGAATTTTTCAGAACATCTTCATAACTGATAGGTTCGTCATCGCCAATGAGCAACACGTCGTTCGATTCACTTACGAGAAATCCGTATCTCTCTGGAATGTTGCGTGTCCTATCAGACCTACGAAGAGGTGGTGTAGTTTTAGGTTCAACTGATAGCTCATCACTATGAATATCGGTTGTGGGCCTAGACTAGGTGTCTCTGTGATGTCTATTGGAGTTTCTTGAACTTCATCAAGTTCAATCACACTCCCCACTGTTTTCTTGTAAAAGAAACTCTTTCTCTAGAAATACAGCATGCCTTGAAACAAACACCTTTTGTTCCAAGGGATGATAGAATTGGTAACCCTTCGTTTCCTTAGGTATCCAATAAATAGACATTTATCAGACTTAGCATCCAATTTGTCTGATACAACCGCTTCACATAAGCAGGACAACCCCATATCTTAAGGTGAGTTAAGTGAGGTTTCTTACTATTCCAAATCTCATATGGAGTAGTAGAGACTACCTTGGTTGGACTCTGTTTAGCAAGTAAACAGCTGTCTTAAGTGCATAGCCCAAAAGGATTTTGGAAGAGTTGCATGATTCATCATAGACCTAACCATGTCCATCAAGGTTCGGTTGCGCCTCTCAGATACACCATTATGCTGTGGTGTATACGGCGGAGTCCATTGGGACAATATCCCATTGTCCCTAGATAATCTTGAAACTCTTGACTTAAGTATTCACCACCTCGATCGGATCGAAGTATCTTAATACTTTTGCCAAGCTGTTTCTCTACTTCATTTCTGAACTCTTTGAATTTCTCAAAGGCTTCAGATTTGTGTTTCATCAAGAACACATACCCGAATCGTGAGTGATCATCGATGAAGGTGATGAAGTAGCTATAGCCTCCTTGTGAAAGAGTTGACATTGGTCCGCATACATCGGTATGTATTAGACCAAGCAATTCTCCCACTGATTACCTTTTCCGGGAAAGGGTAATTTGGTCATCTTGCCTTTTAAGCAAGATTCACATGTATCAAATGAACCGGGTTCAAATGATTCCAAAATTCCACATCGGTGTAATTCGTCATGCGTTCTTACTTATATGGCCAAGACGACAGTGCCACGTGTAGGAGTCTATTGATTATCTATTCGAGCACGTTTGTTGCTTACTTCGATATTGAAAACGTCACTGGATAAATCTAACGTGTAGATGCCATTGCACAAAGTTCATTCCCATAAAGAACGCCATTTAAAGTTATGTAACAACAATTGTTACTGAAAGTTAAATGATAACCTTTTTCATTCAAACATGAAATAGATACAATGTTCTTTATTAACGAAGGAACGAAATAACAATTATCCAATTCTAAGACACGTCCAGTTGGGAGCTTTAGCAAATATGTTCCGATGGCAATAGCAGCAATCCTTGCTCCATTTCCAACCCGCAAATTCGCTTCTCCCTTGACGAGCCTTCTTCTATTCCTTAGCCCCTGTATGTCATTACATATATGTGAGCTACACCCAGTATCAAGTACCCAGGTATCTGAGGAAATAGAGTGACATTCAATAACGAAGATACCTGAAGAGGATGGGGCATCGGATGCCTTCTTCTTCACGGACTCAAGATAAATCTTGCAGTTTCTTCGCCAGTGACCTCCTTGCCACAGTGATGGCAAGTTCCTTTTGGTTTCTTTTCAGTTTTCTTGGCCTTTTTCTTCTTCCCTTTGTTCTGTTCTTGGCCTTCCTCTTAGAACCTTTCTTCGAGGAACCAACTAACAGTACTGCTTTTGATCTGCTTACAGAAGGCTCCACAGTCTTCAGCATGTTGATCAACTCAGGAATGGTAGTCTCCAGTTTGTTCATCCGATAGTTCATCACAAATTGTGAACAACCTTGGACAAACAACTCAGAATTAAGTCAATACTTAGTTCATGATCCATTGCAAAACCGAGTGCGCTCAGTCGCTCAATGTACCCCAACATCTTTAACACAAACTGCGAGGCAGAAGTGCCTTCATGCATCTTAGTGGTGAAGAGGAGTCTGGAGACTTCGAACCTTTCGGATCTCGCCTGCTCTTCAAACAACTCATGAAGATGGAAGATGATGGTATTAGCATCCATATGCTCATGTTGCTTTTGCAACTCAGGTACCATAGAGGCTAGCATGATGCAACTCGCCATTCAGAATCGGTCACATGTTTCTGATAAGCCAACAATTGGTCTGGAGTTGCATTTTCTGGAGGATGGGTGGGAAGTTGTTCTTCAAGGACATAAGCAAGCTTCTCTGCCTTGAGGACTATCCTCAGGTTTCGAAGCCAGTCCATGTAGTTTGGCCCAGTCAGTTTATTGTGTCCAAAATGGAACGCAAGTTCAGAGAAGACATGATCGAGTGATTATCCTAGAAATACAAATTGAGATTATGTGAGAAGATTTATTAAAGAATGTATCAACATACATAAATAAAATCCTATTTATTTTTCAAATTGAATAACCCTTATTATCAATTCGGGAGATCGTAGGAACATCTCCAAATAGGTTGATATCCAACCATAGATAAGAATTACCATGGCTGTGGCCATCAAGTTTTCCTTAGCTATGAAGGTAGGTAATTATACCGATTACATATCACATATATGTAACTATCACGTTATGCTATCAACTAATTGAATGTTTGCATAAATCATTAGGTTGTTAACTCATTAACAAGTATGCATCATATACATAGCACCTAACTGCACCTCTCTTTACATCGACCTTGGCTGTGGCACAACAAATCGATGCTCCAAGCTTAAGGCTGACCCATTAATCAAGAAATAGTTTTAATATGGTTGGAGCTCATTCAACCGTTTAGTCAGGCTTGGATGTGTCCAACAACCAAAACTAAGGATTGACCTCTGACTCCAACTATATTATTCATAAACTAATTCCATGGTTTGAACATGTTAAGGTTCAAGTCGGGCATGGATGTGTCCATCAACCCAAGCGAGAAACAAAACTCCGATTCTAACCATATTAATGGAAGGTGTTGGCCTTAATATTTTGTAAGGGGTTTTGGTCTCATCTTTTCCTTTTTAATGCACATTCATGACATATCTCATGACAAACGATTTCCTTAATAAAGTATGTATGTGACTCAAGTTATCAAGTCTCATTAATTGAATTAGGAACCGGATTTCCTAATTCTATTTCATACTATATTGAAGGAATTGTTTTGGGAAACAATTTCCTAAATTGTCATAATTAATTTCGGAAATAATATGTTCAAGACTTTGATTTCTCTAAATCAAATCTTATTAAATTAAGAGACAAATCCCTTAATTCAACTACATATTATTTTCATGAAAATCTCATTTAAGAAAACTCTATAGGAAACCAATTTCCTAATTAATTTTGGAGACAACAATATGTAAGAGCATCACCTCTTAAAACATATTTTATTCATGGATTGATTAATTACAACAAATCGTTTTCTAAGGGTGGCTCCCCGAGGCTCAGATACCCAAAGAAAAGTAAAGTGTTGTAAATCCAATTGGACGGCTCCCCGAGGCTCAATCCAAATCAAACATGACAATTTCAATTAAAAATTGAGAAATTAAATTACAACATCTAACTTTAAATTGGACGGCTCCCCGAGGCTCAATCCAAAATAAAGAATTTGTTGTCAATTTAAAAACCAATTCAAATTTAATTGTCAATTAACTGTCCATGAATTTGTTTAGACTTTCTTAAAGAAAGTGCCCAAAATTGCGAGATTTCGAAAATAGGTTTTCAGAATAATTGTAAGTTTCTGGTACAAAGAAAACTTACATATTTCCAAAGTTGGAAAATTTCTAAAATAGAAAAATTTCCAAAATTGGAAAGTTTCCAAAGATGGGAAAATTTCACAATTATTATAAAAATTTAGAAACTAGAAAATTTCAAACGTTTGCGAAATTTCATGAGGATTTCCAAACTTTGAAATTCCTAATTCTAAAATTTATTATAATTTGAAAGTTTCCATAATTGGAAAAATTTTCCGAAATTGAGATCATGATAAAGTTTTCCACAAAACAATTATATGATTAAGTCGAACACTAACCGGCTCTGATACCACTGTTGGGACCGGGTGCATGTCGACAAGGATACGAGTTCGTAAAATTTAAAATTTTTACGTGCAGCGGAAGAGTTTGCATAAAATAATTTCCTAAATTATTTTAACTTCGTATCTAGCATGCAATCTTATGGTGTGTTGACATAATCATAAAATAAAACATTGCGGAATAGTAAACAAATTTACTAAGTACCTCTCGTTACTCGAAGTAAGGGACGAGATCCAACCGTAGCGTCCCTTGGAAGCTCCGCCTCTATTCGCGTCCACGCCGAGTTCTCTTCGGGATGACTTCACAAAGTCACGAGTTTTGTGCCGACGAGAACTACTAGATTCTCGGAAGGCACAACTAGAAGGACAAGAGAAAAATTAGGAAAACTAACCAACGAAGTAACGGAATCGAATTCCGAGAAGAGAGGAGTCGCTATCCGCTTCTTCTTCTTCGTGTTCGGGTTCTCCTTCTCCTTGAAAGCTCACGCCAACTCCCTTGGATGATGGTTGTGTGCGCCGGCCCTAATCCACAAGGATGGGGCGCCGGCCCTAATGTGAAGGAGAAGAAGATGAGGAGAGAAGAGAATAAAAGAGAGAGAGGGAGAGCTCTAATTAATCTCTTGATTAATTGATTGATCTAAAGGGCTAGCCTTTGGTTCCTTTATATAGTAGCAACTCTTTGCTAAGTCTCTCTCTAAACGGAATTAGTTATAAGAAATTTATCCTATAAATTTTCTTAACTAATTATTCCGTTTAAACCAAGTCTTTATTATAAACTAATTTATAATAAAACTTATTCTTTTCTCTCTTTAAATTATGGAATAAATTTTTATAAGAAATGTATAAACTTTCTTATTATGATAAAATCAATTCATAATTGATTTTATAAAATTAAAATAAACCAATTCATGGATTATTTTAACTTCCATAAAAAGAATAAATTTCTACAAATTTATTTATATAAATTTCTTTATACAAATTTATTTATCCATAATTTATAAAATAAACCGCGCTAGATTTATTTTATTAATTAAACCAATTAAATTGGTTTAATCTCCTTTAATGGCCGGCCACCACAAGGAGGGTTAGCACCTCCTTTGGCCGGCCAAACCAACCCGAACCGGTCGCGAATTAAACTCATTTAATTCGCCCAAAAAGCCTTCAAAAGACTTAGCCATTTTAGCTTCCATTGCGCCTCTGATTAACTCAGATTCGACTCGTTTCTCTTGATCGGAAAATCTAATTTTTAACTCGTTTTAAATCCCTCAGATTACTCGTATTGCGTGTGACTAAATAGGCTTTCGATTTATGTTGGCCGTCTATAATTAACCCATTAATTATAGATCGATCATGAGTGACACCTAGTAGTACATCATGATCCCCAATTAATCGAAAGATCAACGGTTTGACCATAGAAGAAATTATTCTGAAACCCTTCAGCAGCTCTAATGAATCGTGCCTCATTCCCTTCACCACCTTATACCCACTTGGTTCAGGACACGGTCTATGGTGTCAGTCCCCACTAGGCTGACTACGTCACACCTAGCCCAAGTAGTGTCTTCCTCGTCCTTTGGATTTCTAATTACTCTCATGTATTTAAGAGACTCGCACTCTTAACATGATATGCTCTGGCCAGAGGCTTTGAGTAATAATCCGACGATAGGCCTGGGTATACATCTCCTCGCAAGGAGTGGTGAATCCTTTGTAGGCTGTTCAAACATCTTCGGGCACTTCGGCTTATACCCGATCATCCTGGGTCCACACCTCCTTGGAGATGCTTGCTTAAGATGTCAAAGTATAAGTCTCCATGACCAAGATGACTTGAACACCGCAAGTCAAAGGAACATCGCACTTAAGCCGCAGTAAGATCTTCATTGACATATCTACATGTAGATTCCCATATGAAGTCTCACAGCTAGTCACTCTAATGAACTAGTTCCCTTAACTAGCATCCATGTTTATCTCCGGACATCCCAATGTCACCAGCCAGTGAGAATCAGCTGATTAGAGAATAACCCATGCTAATCTCAACAGAATTGATAGTGTCCGTTTTTATCAATTCATCGACTAGGGATAATTTCAATACTTCACAATTGCACATTAGAGATAATCACTAGTTGTGATCTCATCACAAATTCTCTTATGCTGTGAGTTGTGTTGCGGACATTCAGTAGATGAGTTTAAGATCCCAATCAAATACACAAACATGTACACTCAAATAGTGAATTATCATTTATTAAAATAAATGTTTACAATCATAAGGCGATTGCCTTAGGACACTTCTCTCATATCACTAACAGCTCCTACTCCAAGGCCCACGGTCCTTGACCGTTTACTTTGGGCAATACTATAATCGCGCAAAAAGGATTTACAATTTTAAGTACAACAGTATTTCAGAAAATTGAAATGCTACACTTTTCGTTACCGACGCCCGATGTAGATCATATTTCGGTGCAGAGGGTCGTCATCGGCGCTGAGATCTCGAATTTAGAGTTTGTCGGGGCGTAGCGCTTGAACAAAAAGCTTTGGAGCGTAGAGAAATTGTGTTGTTGAAGCCTTGGGGTCGAGCCCCTTTTATAGTGCTCAAACGAGTGCTTGATAGGTTGGGGCGCCTGACACGTGCCCTTCGATTTGCGAATCCTTATCCGCGGGCTCGGTCAGTGCTTATCCTCCCAACTTGGGCGCCTGAGCTGTTGGGGGCGCCCGTGATCTCACGGGCGCCTGATCCGCCTTGGTTCAGTGGTTTCGCAGCTATGTTTTGGGTTTTGCCTTCACTCTTGGGCGCCCGTATCCTTACGGGCGCCTATCTCCATTCGGGCACCTAGGCCCAGTGAAGCACCTTCACTTGCAGACGATCAGTACTTCGAACCTGCAACTTAGGTTAGTCCCAAAAACATAATAAGCAATAATTACAGCCGTAGCTATCTTGGTTCTGACTTCGGGTCTCCCAAATGGAACCCTAGGTCGAACCGACGCTTACTGTTCCCTCAACGGGGAACGCGTCCTCACCTACTCCTCTCAGGAGAGTTTACCTTTTGCCAACCGGCTCCTCCGGTTGGACTTTTGCCCGATCCCCTTGACCAGGTCTTCGTGCCCAACTTCCGGTCAGGTCTTCGGTGCCCAGCCCCTTGTCAGGACTTCATGCCCAGTCCTCGACCAAGACTTCTTTGCCCGACTTTCGGTCAGGTCTTCTTGCCCAGTCCTTGACCAGGACTTCTTTGTCCAGCCCTTTGCCAGGACTTCTTGCCTAGTGCACCTAGGACTTCTTCCTGCACACTCAGTGAACAAGTTAGACAACAATAATATCTTAACTTCTGAACCCTTTGCCATTATCAAAACCCAGGTTTGACTTAGGTGCTACCTGCACCAACAATCTCCCTCTTTTTGATTTATGACAACTCGGTTCAAAAAGTTAAGTTAAACAAATATAGGTAAAGTACCAGATTTAATTTCCTCCCCCTGGAAGAATTCTCCCCTTGAGTTTTTCAAAAATTCGTGGGGTTTTTGAAAATTTTTCTAAGTCTTTGTTCCTAAAATTGAAAAGTTTTTTTTCAGGTTTTTGATACTTAGAAAATTTTCAAAGAGGGATTTAAGTTAGAAAAATTTTCCAACATATTTTTGAGTTGGGTACTTAGAAAATTTTCAACACATTTAGCTTTAGCACTTAGAAAATCTTCAAGAGAATTTTAAAGTTTTGACACATAGAAAATTTTCAACCGGAAAATTTTCGAGTAAGTACTTAGCATATTTTCGAAAACAATTTTGAGTTAAGTACTTAGAAAATTTTCGAAAACAATTTCGAGTTAAGTACTTAGAGAATTTTCAAAAACAATTTCGAGTTAAGTACTTAGAGAATTTTCAAAAACAATTTCGAGTTAAGTACTTAGAGAATTTTCGAAAACAATTTTGGTACAAGCAGAACTTAAGTATTTAGAAGAGTTTTCAAACAAAAATTAACTTTCAAAAAGAACTTAAGTACTTAGAGAACTTTACTTTTTGAAAAAGGAGATAAAAGTTTTGAAAACATTTTAATTTGAAAACAAATTAAATTTTAAAACATTCTTTTCTCTCCTTTCCAATCTCTCCCCCTTTGCCATATATCAAAAAAAATATAGCAAAAAACTGAGTAAGGAAAGTAAGGTGCTGTATTGGACCAATTCTAAGTATAAACTAGACCAAATCATTTTAAAATTTCTCTTTCGGGTCATGTCTAACCCAGTTAGCTACTTACTAACTGTTATAAACAGTAGCTTTCGCTAGGGTTAGTCAAGTTATGTGATCTGATCAAGTTAGATTTTCTAAGCTTGACACTTAACCTGATTACTGTTCAATTGGTATTTATTGCCCCAATTACTGCAAATGCACTGACTTAAAGCATCTTGAATCAAGACATAGACCTAAGCATCTTAACCCAGTCTAGGTTATCAATCAAAAGTACCCTAAGGTACTTGTGAGATGCTGACTGCTAGATCTATAGGTGCATGCAATTCTAGAGTTAAGGCCTAAGTTAAGTCCATTTGCGAAAAAACCCTAGTTTTGAAGGGGGTAAGTTTTAAAAAAAAACTAAGTCGAAAACACATTTTAAAATAAATTAAAAAATGATTTTGAAAATTAAATAAGAACCAAAACAGTTTTTGAACAGAAACATAAGTAGAGCAGTCCTATTCTACCAAGCATAACCCTAACTGCCTTCTTAGTGAGTTAAACTCAGACTCAGGTAAGGGTTTGATGAAGATATTAGCTAAGTTTGACTTTGAGTCTACATGCTTATTTCACCCCTGGCTACATGATCTCTTACGAAGTGATGTTTAACCTCTATATGTTTAGTTCTAGAGTGTTGGATTGGGTTCTTAGTTAGATTAATTGAACTTATATTATCAATGTAGACTTGGGTTTGGGTGTAATCAAGCTGGAAGTCCTTAAGAGTGTGCATCATCCATAAGAGTTGTGCTATACACTCTCCTAAAGCAACATACTCAGCTTCAGTTGTGGATAGAGCTACGCAGTCTTGCTTTCTACTGCACCAACTGACTAGACTATTTCCTAAAAGTTGGCAGCTTCCACTTGTACTCTTTCTATCTAGTTTGCATCCAGTATAATCAGAATTCGAGTATCCTGACAGGTCAAAAGTTGAGGTCCTAGGATACCAAATCCCTACATTTAGGGTGCCCTTAATGTATCTAAGTATTCTTTTTAGGGCTACTAAGTGCGTTTCCTTAGCACATGTTTGGTATCTAGCACACATTCCTACAACGAAAAGGATATCAGGTCTGCTGGCTGTAAGGTAGAGTAGACTACCAATCATACTTCGATATAGTTTAAGGTCTACAGATTTACCATCAGGGTCATTATTTATTTTTACATTTGTGGCCATAGGGGTACTTATGCTTTTGGAGTTATCCATTTTAAATTTCTTTATTAACTCCTTAGCATATTTGGATTGATGGACATAATTTCCATCCCTAGTTTGCCTAATTTGTAATCCTAAAAAGAAGTTGAGCTCACCAACTAAGCTCATTTCGAATTTGTTTTCCATTATTTTTACAAATTCTTTTAAAAAATTTGAGTTGGTGGATCCAAAAATTATATCGTCAACATAGATTTTGGCAATAAAAATGTCTCTTTCTAAGGTCTTACCAAAAAGAGTTGTGTCAATTTGTCCTTGGTTAAATTCCTTAGAAATGAGATAGGTTGATAGGCGTTTATACCATGCCCTAGGTGCTTGTTTTAGTCCATACAGTGCCTTATTGAGTTTGTAAACGTGGTCAGGTTTTTCTAAGTCCTCAAAACCGGAGGGTTGTCCTACATAGACTTCTTCTCTAATAAACCCATTCATAAAGGCTGACTTTACATCCATTTGTTAGAGTTTAAATCCTTTATGGGATGCAAAGGCTAGGAACATTCTAATAGACTCAAGTCTGGCTATTGGGGCATAGGTTTCGTCATAGTCTAACCCTTCGACTTGACTGAACCCTTTAGCTACTAAGCGGACTTTATTTCTAACTATTTCCCCTTGGTCATTTAGCTTATTCCTAAATACCCACTTAGTATCAATAATGGATTTGCCCTCAGGTTTAGGTACTAGTTCCCAGACTTGGTTCCTTTCAAATTGAGCTAACTCCTCTTGCATTGCTATGATCCAATCAGGATCGGGTAAGGCTTCCTCTATAGTCTTAGGTTCAATTTTTGAGATCAGTGCGATCTGACTAAGAATTCTATAGGAGGACCTAGTTCTGACTCCTAAGGTTGGATCACCCACAATTTGATCAGTTGGGTGACTGAGACTGGATTTCTTAGTTCTTCTATTACTTGGTTCAGCCTCAGGTCCGGCTGGTCGGTTCGGTTCAGTATTTGGTTCAATTACTTGGGTTGGTTCAATTGACTCAGTAGTTGGTTCAATAGTCAGTTCATTTAGAGGTTCAACTAGTGGTTCAATTGATGGTTCAATAATTTATTCATTATCTTCATGATCAATATTTGATGGATTCAGGTTTGGATTATCAGATTTTGAATTAGTTTCCTCATCAAATATTAAATTGGTTGTTTCTTCAATTTTGTTAGTTTGTTAATTGTAGACCCAATAGGCCATACTTGTTGTTGAATATCCTAAAAATATTCCAGGGGTTGACTTAGATTGGAATTTCCCTAGGTAGTCCTTGGTTTTAGGATATGGACTTTGCACCCAAAGACCCTTAGGTAGTGTAGGTTTGGAAGTCTCTGATAATATAATTCATAGGGAGTTTTATTATGTCGTTTGTTGATTAGGACCCTATTTTGGATATAGCAAGCCGTACTAATTGCTTCTGCCCAAAATTTATTAGCTAGATTGAATTCATTGAGCATAGTTCTAGCGGCTTCCTGTAGGGTTCTATTTTTCCGTTCTACTATCCCATTTTGCTGGGGGGTTCTAGGACATGAGAATTCATGAATGTACCCGTTTATTCTACAAAATTCCTCGAACCTTTGATTCTCAAACTCTCCCCCGTGATCACTCCTATGTCTTTTGATTTTGGTATCATTTTGATTTTCAATTATCTTACAAAAATCAATAAACAGGTTTAGGGTTTCATCCTTAGTCTTTAGGAACCTTACCCAAGTAAACCTAGAGTAATCATCGATAATTACTAAGCAGTACCGGTTTCCGCTTAGTGACTTGGCTCCATGTGAATCAAATAGGTCAAGGTGCAGGAGCTCAAGTGTGGTTTGAGTTAGGTCTGATTGAATTTGTTTATGATTAGACCTGGTTTGTTTACCTTGGTTGTATGATTCACATATCATGTTTTCATGGTTCTTAATTTTTGGTATTCCTTTAATTAGACCAAGTTGGGTGATTTTTGAAATTAATCTTAGATTAGTGTGACCTAATCTCCTATGCCAGAGGTTTGATTCTTCTAACTGAGTTATGAAGCATTTAGGTACTAAGGGTAGGTTTATAGTGTAAACGTTATTTTTCCTAGTGCCCTTAAGCATGACTTTGAGTCTTGCAAATTTCTAATTAGGCAGTCAGAGTTGGTAAAGGTAACTACATAGCCAGTATCACATAATTGACTTATACTAAGCAAATTAAATTTAAAGTTCTCAACCAAGAGTACCTTTTTAATTACGAAATCAGATTTGAGTTCAATGTTACCTGACCCAATGACTTTGAGTGTAGCATTGTTGCCAAATGCTACTGAGCCTAGGTTCTTGAACTTGAGTTTGGTGAATTTCAATTTGTCTCCAGTCATGTGTCTGGAGCATCCGCTATCCAACATCCATTGGTCCAAATCTTTATGTTCCTACATATAAAGAATTTGATGATTTGGATCCAATTAGAATTAAGGATAGCCTAAATTAATTTTCATAACCTAGTCTGTCTCACCCAATCTATAGTTATCAATCATGTTAACCTTATGGGTTTTGTGAGACAGGTTTTAATAGAAGTAAAGATTTTATTTTGACAAACATGATTAATTTTGAAAAGTTGAATTAATTTTGAAAACCAGTTCAACTGAATTTTAATTTTTAAAAAGTGGTTGAATCTAAGATTAATTGAAATTTGTGTTAGATTCAAATCTGACAATAGTAAAGTGAATTTAGTTTTAAATAATCGGCTTCCAGGTCTTGGCGAGGCACTAGGCCTTCTTTGGCCGTAGTCTTATTGGATCATCAACCCTTTCCTTGACAAAGCCTTTTATTGAAAATCCATCTTCAAGTTACTCCTTGAAACATTTTGGTCTAACTAGTTTGCGTCTTGGATCGGTAGCTTCGGCTAGTTCTGCCAGAATGGCTTCCCTAACGTACTATCATCTCACCTCCACCCAATACTATGTTATTCAAATTTCAGTTAATCAGTTTAGTCCTTAATCTAACTAGTCCTAGGTCAAAGCATGATAATTTGTAGAAAATAAATAAACAAGCAAGCATGCAATTTTAAAATGAGAAAAGAATTTATCTAACTATAAAAATTATTTTTAAGTTGGCTCCCCCTGGACTAAAGCCACGGTAATGATTAGGCAAGATATGAATCTTGTCCTTGGAGATTCAATACTGGTTTGGTCCAGCTTGGTTGTTCAGATAAAGTTTGGGTGCCCATGCCTGAACCTTGGGCCTAGATTGGTTCAATACAGCAAAGTATGACCTTTGTCTAGACTTGGTTCGATGTCCTAACCCGGATCGATTTAGAACGGACTTCTGTTTTCCAAGGATCATGTCAAGACCCTTGGAACCCGAAGTGAATCGTTCTAAAGCTGCTCTAAGGTCCTTGACTTGAGTTTTCAAGGAGGAGTTCTCTTTCTCAAGCTTTTCAACTTGAGTAGAGGTTCCTTCTTGAACCTTCTCAGTCAAAGATCTAGAGTCAGCTCCCTCTTTCAGGAGTTTTACTTCCTGTAGGAGGGGACTCAACTCGGATTTTGGCTTTCGCCAAGTTACTAGATAAATATTCAATTAGCTCTGATAATTGAACTTTAGAATAACCACTTACAGTTATTTTGTCGTCCTCCGAAATTGTGAGCTTTCCGTCGTCCGGCTCAGATTCTGATCTGGTGTCGATGTCTTCTGAAGCAGTCAAGGCGAGCAGGTTCGATTGTGGGGCCTCTTCTTCTTCTTCGGAGGAAGACTCGTCCCACGTGGCTTGAAGGGCCTTCTTCCTTCGAGTCTTCTTGGTTTCTTTCAGATTAGGGTACTCCGATTTGTAGTGTCCCTTCTTGTTGCATTCATAGCAGGTTACGTTTGATTTGGTCTTAGACGTTGAGGGTTCAGCTAGATCTTCCTTCTTTCGGCTGGCTTTTCTTCTGTTGGTCTGATGCTTCAGCTCCTTGTAGTAGTCCCGGGCTAGCCGAACCAGCATGGGTCGATCCCCTTCGCTGTCTTCTGAGTCTTAGTCTGAGTCAGACTCGGGTGCAGGTTGAGGCTTTTTCTTGGCCACCTTTCCTTGGGGTTTTCCTGCAAGAAAAGTAATACCTTTCTCGGCTAAAGTGCAGTTAGTCTGCTCATGTAATTCTAATTCTGAAAATAATTCGTCTAATTTAATTTTAGAAAGATCCCTAGAAACTTTGTAAGCATCTACCATAGATGCTCACAAAGTATTTCTTGGGAAAACATTTAGGGTATACCTGATAAGGTCACGGTTTTCTACCTTGTGACCGATTATGTGCAGGCCGTTCATCAGCTCCTGGATCCTGGCGTGGAGCTGGGCTGCTGACTCGCCTTCGTTCATCTTGATTGTGTACAATTTGTTCAGTAGTAGGTCCCTCTTGCTGATTCTGGTGTCGGAGGTACCTTCGTGTAATTCAATCAACTTACTCCAGAGTTCCTTCGCACTGTTGAAGGGTCCCACCTGGTTCAGTTCTTCTTTGGTTAATCCACATTGGAGTGTCTGGGTTGCCTTTGCATCAGCCTCGATCTTCTTCTTCAGCGAGGCATCCCATTCCGTGTAGTGCTGTGCTACTCCTTCAGCATTTTTGGGGATTTTCAAACCAGATTGGATTATGATCCACATATCCACCTGAGTTTTCAGGTGGACTTCCATCCGACTCTTCCAGTAGGAGAAGTCTTCTCCACTGAAGAGTGGTGGTCTGGCTGTGCTGAAACCCTCTTGCATTGCCATTTAAAATTTCTAAAATAACAAAAAAAATAGAGAAATTCTGTCCCAAGACTTGGTCTTGGATTAGTAGTGCGGAAATAAAATAATTGAGAAAAAGCGATCGAGTGGTGTTGCACTAACCTCGATTAACGAGAAAAATTTGAAATAAAAAGAAATTAAAACTTTCTTAAAATCCGAAAAACTCTCAAATTGGTGGTTGCACCAAATTTGAGCCACCCGCTCTGATACCACTTGTTGAATCGAGAAAAACGATAGAGGGGGGGGGGTGAATATCGTTAAAACTTTTCGGATTAAAGAAAGAGCAAATACGCAGCGGAGATAAACAAATCACACAGAAATACAAGTAGATTTTTACTTGGTTCAGAGTCGCGGTCGGCTCTTACTCCAAGGCCTACGGTCCTTGACCATTTACTTTGGGCAATACTATAATCGCGCAAAAAGTGTTGGTGCAGTTTGCACTAACGGTCAAACTCGGGTTTTGATGTATGACAAAGTGGTTAAAGTTAGGGTTGTTGGTTTTTAACCTCTTTACTAAGTGTGCAGGGTTGAAAGACTTAGGACCAGACACCAGGCTGAAGTCCAGGATGGTTGAGTCCTGGCGGAAAGTCCAGTTGGGTTCGTGGGACCTGACAACTGGCTGAAGACCAAGTTGGTTGAGACTTGGCAGGAAGACCAGGGTGGTTGAGCCTTGGCAGGAAGTCCTGGTGGGTCAAGAAGTCAAGTAGAGCTGCACGAGGTAAGTAAGGTAAGTCACTGGAGGAGCGAACCAGTGAGGATGCGTTCCATGTCGAGGGAACATTAGGCGTCGGTTCGACCTAGGGCTCCATGTTGGAGACCAAAGTCAGAACCAAGACAGCTAAGGCTGTATAAAATAATTATTGTTTTGGACTAACCCTTGATGCAGGACCAAAGGGACGTGTGTCTGCAACTCAGAGAGCCTCAAAGGAGTGAGGCAACAGCTGGGTAAGGCGCCCTAAGTGTCCAGGGCGCCCTCAAGGTGGACCAGAACCAAGCGAAGCAAAATAGGCTTCAGCTGCTTACTGGGCAAGGCGCCCTCAGCAGCGAAGGCGCCTTCAGCAGCCAAGGCGCCTTCAGCATCCAAGGCGCCTCCAGCTCTCTCTGCGAAGCTTCAACTCAATCCAGCCGAGATGACCGGGTCAACCAAGGCGCCCTCAGCGACCAGGGCGCCCCAGAGGTCAAACCTCATCCCTATTCCGGTGCGATAACTCTTGACCGAGCGAAGCACGGATCGGGTGACACGTGGCAGGGCGCCCTCGACGACCAGGGCGCCCCTAGGTGCTATAAATAGCACCCCTCGACCCCTAGCTTCAACAACGCTTATTCCAATGCCTCAAAGTTCTTCTACGCTCGCGCCTTGCTCCGGAATCGCTTCACTTCGAGCCGACGACGTCGTGCTGCCCCGAAAGAGTCGACCTACTCCGGACGTCGGTAAAAAGAACTTAATTTTTTATTGCATTTAAATTACTTGAAAGTGTGGGGTTGTCACACTTTCAATTCTTTTGTACTCGCCTACTCTATCGGTGTTTACCGGTAGAGAGTTTTAGTGGATTGCCCAACGGAAAGGTCCGAGGGACCTGGGCCTTCGAGTAGGAGTCGCCGAAGGCTCCGAACGAAGTAAAACTCGTTCGTGTTTGTGTGTTTGGTTTTGTTTTATAATCGTTTCTTTAATTTCCGCTGTGCACGCTTTTTAAAGCGCTCAAATTTTTTAAACGCACGTGATTCACCCCCCCTCTCACGTGCATCGATCCTACAAGTGGTATCAGAGCCTGGTACGCTCTGTATCGGTGCAACCACCATAAGAGCCGGGGGAAATCCAGTTTTTTTTCGATTTTTGGTTTTTCGCTACACATAATCTAAATTTGGTATTCTTGCCTAAATTTAGTTATTTTTCTCGTTCGTTGGTTTTACTTGAATCTGGTGCAACACCATTCAAGTTGCTTTTTGGTTAGTTTATCCTTTCCCGCACTACTAATCCAAGACCCAGTCTTGGGATATTTTGTCTACTTTTATTTCGTGTGCACAGAATTTAAATGGCCCAAGGTGAAGGCTATAGCACTGCCCGCCCTCCCCTCTTTAATGGGGAAGACTTTCCCTACTGGAAGAGAAGGATGGAGGTTTATTTGAAGACCGACATGGATCAGTGGTTCGCAGTTCAAACAGGCTACATACCGCCAATGGATGAGGGAAATAATGCTCCACTAAAACCCGAAAGATGGAACTCGGAGATGAAGAAAAAGGCCCAGACCGAGTTCAAAGCTCAGAACACCCTCCAGTGCGGACTTACCAAAGAGGAGTTAAACAGAATTGGACCAACCGACTCAGCAAAGGAGCTATGGGACAAATTAACAGAATTACATGAAGGCACTTCTGATGCAAAGGTAACAAAGAGAGATCTGTTGTTAAATAAGTTATTTAATATAAAAATGCAGGAAGGAGAGTCAGCAAGTCAACTCCACGCCCGGATAAAGAACATATTGAATGGACTCCACATGATCGGGCACAAACAGGAGAACCGGGACATCATCAGGTATGCGTTAAATGCGTTCCCTAGAAACTCACTATGGGCATCTATTATATATGCCTATAAAATTTCTTGGAACCTTTCAAAAATTAATCTGGATGAACTATTTTGTGAATTAGAGCTGCATGAGCAAACTAACGCCAAGGTCGAGAAAGGGCTAGCTTTATTTGCAGGTTCACCAAAAGAAGCAAAATCAAATAGAAAAATTCAAGAAGAACCTGAGTCAGACTCTGACTCAGATGAAGAAGAACAACTGGTGAACTTGGTAAGAAAAATGTTCACCAGAAGGAAGAACAAATTTTCAAAGAAAGATATTCAAAAGGTAATGAAGCCCTCCAGCACTGAAGGAAAAAGCAAAATGATCTGCTTCGGCTGTAACAGAAAAGGGCACTTCAAACATGAATGCCCTTACAAGAAGGAGAACCAACCCACTAAGAACAAAAAGAAGAAGGCTCTTCAAGCCACGTGGGATGAAAGCTCGGACGATTCTAACGATGAACAACCAAAGAACGCAAGCTACCTCGCACTGATGGCAACCGGACCATAATCGGACTCGGAGCAAGACGAGGATTCCGAATACGAGTCGAGCCAAGAGATCGGACTATTTTCGGACGGCTCGACTAAGGTATATTTAGATTCAGTGAATGAAAAGTTCTTTAAAATTATTTCTGTCTTAAATAAGAGATTAGATGCATCTGAGCTTAGGACTGACCAGCTCCTTAAGGAAAATCAAGACCTTAAGGAACAATTAATTAATACCAGAACATTAACTGAACAAACTCAAAATCAAAAATTAATTGAGTTTGAAACTGAAAACTCAATCCTAAAGGGCGAAGTCCTAAAACTTAAGGATCTACTAGCAACTTTCACAAACCGATCCAAGAAACTTGACCTTATTCTTGGATCACAAAAGGGCATGTACAACAAATCTGGGATAGGATATAAATCAAGATCGAACCAAAGATCCTTTATCTCCTTTATCCACCCCCGCAAAAATCAACGAAAAGCGTGGGTTCCGAAAGCTTATCTAACAAAGCAAGTAGGTCAGAATCAATTTTATGTCCCAAAAAGGGACATCCATTACATTGACCCTAGACACCCAGTCTACAATTTAGGGGGAGGCTCCAAACTAGTTGGCACCTTAAAATCAGCCTTTGCCCAGGTGGGCACTTAGGACTAGCTTCAAAGTTAATTTGACTCTTGTACTATTTAGTACCAGGGTTTTCAATGAGTAAGTTAAAAGTCCAACTTCTTTAAGCGGCTTTGCCTAGAAAATGGTTGTTGCTCCAATAAGGCTTCGGCCAAAGAAGGCCACTGTGCCTCACCATGGCCTGGAAGCCAATTATTGAAGTGTACTTTTAAATTACTACTTGTTAAACTTGGATCTAACACAAGGTCAAGTTAACTTTTCTAAACAAACTCAAAATCATCTCACAAAATCATAGGACCCCCTTGATTGATGACTTAGACCGAGTGAGATGAATAAGGATAACCAAATTCAAATTATTGATTGATAACTCAACTTTCAAACTTAAATTCAAATTCAAAAATTAAAATTCAAATTCAAAAAGTAAAATGCAAATTCAAATTAAAAATTAAAATTCAAATTCAAAAAGTAAAATTCAAATTCAAATTCAAAAATTAAAATTCAAATTCAAAAAGTAAAATTCAAATTCAAATTCAAAAAATTAAAATTCAAATTCAAATTCAAAAAATTCAAATTCAAATTCAAATTCAAAAAGTAAAATTCAAATTCAAATTCAAAAATTAAAATTCAAATTCAAAAATTAAAATTCAAAAATAAAAATCAAATTCAAAATCAAAATTAACATTTAAAACTCAAGTGTTTAAATCTTCTTAAATTTTTTTTTAAATTCAAAAACTTAACCTAAGGTCTAAACCTTTTACTTAACTGTAGGAAAACAAATGGATCATTGACAGTGGATGCTCCAGACACATGACTGGGGATCCCACCAAATTTACAGAACTCAAGTACAAAAGACTAGGGACCGTTGCTTTTGGAAACAACGGTAAACTTAAGGTAATTGGCCTAGGTAATATTGAACTTGAGTCTGATTTCATAATAACAAATGTATTACTTGTTGAAAATTTCAACTTCAATTTACTAAGCATTAGCCAATTGTGTGACACTGGTTATAAGGTTAGGTTCCTATCCAATGAATGTCTGATCAAACACAATGACAACCCAAACATCACACTTAGAGGACTTAGGCACAATAACATTTATGAAATTAAGTTAACCTGTCCCTTAGAAAACTGCCTCTTAACCCATAAGGATGAGACTTGGCTCTGGCATAGGAGACTTTCACACACACACTTCAGAAAACTACCTAAACTAAATGGTTTAGTTAGAGGCCTACCAAAGTTATATAACCTTGAGTCAACCTTATGTAATGCTTGTCAACAAGGAAAACAAACTAGGTCAACCCACAAACCAACTAATCAAACTCAAACCAAGTCAATTCTGGAATTAATTCACCTAGACCTATTTGACTCACATGGGGTTAAATCAATTAATGGGAACCTATACTGCCTAGTAATTATAGATGACTATTCAAGATTTACCTGGGTAAAATTCTTAAAAAATAAAGATGAAACTTTTGATACACTCACTCAATTTTGTAAATTAACAGAAAATGAAAAAGGGATTAAAATCAAAAGACTTAGGAGCGATAATGGCGGAGAATTCAAAAATCACAAATTTAATCAATTTTGTCTAGAAAATGGCTACCATCACGAATTCTCTTGCCCTAAAACACCTCAACAAAATGGAGTTGTAGAAAGAAAAAATAGAACACTACAAGAAGCAGCTAGAACAATGCTAAATGAATACAACTCACCTAAATACCTTTGGGCTGAGGCTGTTAGTACAGCTTGTTATGTACAAAATAGAATAACTCTAATTAAAAACCTAGGAAAGACCTCCTTTGAAATCTATTATAACAAACAACCTAACATTAAATACCTTAAAGTATTTGGATGTAAAGTCTATATTTTAAATACTAGAGAACACTTAGGTAAATTTACCTCTAAGGTTGAGGAAGGTATCTTTGTAGGTTATTCCCTTACCAGTAGAGCCTATAGAGTTTATAACAAAATTACCCTAAAAATTGAAGAAACTACAAATGTAAAATTTGATGAAAAATCTGACCCAAATAACTTTGATCAAACCACCTACCAACCAATTGACTTTGTTAGATCCAGTACTAACCCTGATGAAAGGCCAATTGAGGACCAAAATAATGATCTAACTGAACCCACACCTGAAACTGAACCTAACCAACCCAGAACTGTTCGAGTTAGCTCAGCCCACCCAACTGATCAAATCATAGGTGATCCAGAACTAAGGGTTCAGACTAGATCAGCTTTTAGGAACCTTAGTCAAATTGCCTTGATTTCAAAAATTGAACCCAAATCTATAGAAGAGTCCTTACTTGACCCTGATTGGATCATAGCCATGCAGGAAGAGTTAGCCCAATTTGAACGTAGTCAAGTCTGGGATTTAGTACCCTTACCTAAAGGCAAGAAATTTATTGAAACTAAATGGGTCTTTAGGAATAAACTTAACGAACAAGGAGAAACAGTCAGGAATAAGGCTAGGCTAGTAGCTAAGGGGTTTAGCCAAGTAGAAGGACTTGATTATGATGAAACCTATGCCCCTGTAGCTAGACTTGAATCCATTAGAATGCTCTTAAGTTATGCAGCCATAAGGGATTTAAGCTTTATCAAATGGATGTTAAGTCAGCCTTCCTAAATGGCCTAATTAAAGAAGAGGTTTATGTAGGTCAACCCCCTGGTTTTGAAAGCTTAGAACACCCTGACTATGTCTTTAGACTTAAGAAAGCCCTATATGGACTTAAGCAAGCACCTAGGGCCTGGTATGAAAGACTGTCTAACTACTTAGTTTCAAAAGGTTTTAACCAAGGCAAAATTGATCCAACACTATTTGTTAAAACCCTAAAAAAGGAGATTTTTGTAGCCCAAGTATATGTAGATGATATAGTATTTGGCTCAACTAACTCAGACTTTTTACAAGATTTCACAACGATAATGGAAACAGAATTTGAAATGAGTTTAGTAGGTCAATTAACTTTCTTTTTAGGGCTACAAATAAAACAGACCAGTGAGGGTACCTTTGTCTATCAACAAAAATACACAAAAGAACTACTTAGAAAATTTGGAATGGATAATACAAAAGAGATTAAGACACCAATGGCTACCAATCAAACTATAGATAGTGACCCAAAAGGCAAACCTGTTGACCTTAAGTACTATAGAAGTGCTATAGGAAGCCTACTTTACTTAACTGCAAGTCGACCTGATATTCTTTTTGCAGTTAGTATGTGTGCTAGGTATCAAACATGTGCTAAAGAGTCACACCTAACCCTAGTTAAAAGAATATTTAGGTACCTTAAAGGAACAGAAAGATTAGGAATTTGGTACCCTAGAACAGCCCAGTTTGAGCTAATTGGATATTCTGACTCAGACTATGCTGGCTGTAAATTGACAGAAAAAGTACCAGTGGTGGATGCCAACTTCTAGGACCCTCACTAGTTAGTTGGTTTAGTAGAAAACAACACTGTGTTGCCCTATCCACCACTGAAGCTGAGTACATAGCTATGGGTGAGTGTGTAGCCCAACTACTCTGGATGATGCATACCCTAAAGGACCTTCACTTAGATTTTAAACAAGTCAAAATTTTTATAGATAATCTAAGTTCAATCAATTTAACGAAAAACCCAATCCACCACTCTAGGACCAAACATATAGAAATCAAACATCATTTTGTCAGAGATCATGTAAATAAAGGAGAAATTGAACTTAACCATGTTGAATCTAAGTCTAACCTAGCTGATATATTTACCAAACCACTTCCTGAATCTGAATTTAGCAACTTAAGAAGGTTAATAGGAATGTGTGTTATAGACTAGAACTGACCTGATAAGCTTAAGTTGACGTTTGGTTTAACTAATTAAGCTTGTGAGTTAAAAAAAAAATGGATTTTTCAAACTTGTTCTTCAAAAGTTTATTGGATTTTTCAAACTTGTTTTTCAAAAGTTTATTGTCTTTCAAAATTTAACTTAAACATGGATTTTTCAAACTTGTTTTTCAAAAGTTTATTATCTTTCAAAATTTGATTTTCAAAACTGGCAGACTTAGCCTAAGCTTGACCCCTAGAATTGCATGAACCTATAGATTTAGGTAGCCGCATCTCACAAAACACATTAAGATTAACTTGTTTGTGTTTGCAAAAACATAGAACGGTTGTGAGATGCATAGGACACTGCCTGGACTTCCGAATGCTTAAGTCAGTGCATCACAGTAAGTCTGGGCGTAAAATACCAACATTACAGTAATCAAGTCAAGTAGTCTTGCACTAAAATCTGAGCTAGACATTATTACTTGACTTGACTAATCCAGTGAACACTACTATCATCTAGATAGTTAGTCAGTAACTAGGGTTAGACACATGAAAAAGGACCATAATCATTACTTGGTCCAGGGGGAGCAGAGGTCAAAATACTTTTTCAAAATGTCATTTTTGACAAAACACATTTGAAAATTTTGATAAAAGTTGATCCCTAAAAATATTTTTTAAGATTGATATTATATTTTCTGAAAAAAAAAATCTTTGAAAGAATTTTTTTAAAGCTAAGTTAATAGATTTAAGACTAGTTCTCTTCTAACACTTAGCCTATATTTCTACTCCCTTAAACTTGTTATGCTTATATCTTTTTTGATGAATGACAAAGGGGGAGAGTAGGGTAAAAGGGTTAGAAAATTGCAAACAGCATGCTTATTTCACATTTATTTACCTCTGCTTTCTTGTGTGCTGCAACTTTCATACCTATGCTTGTGTTATATTGTTTGCATGTTTATGCAAGTTCATATCTGCTGTTTTTTTCTAACTTTAACCTAAGTTGTCAATACATCAAAAAGGGGGAGATTGTTGGTGCAGTTTGCACTAACGGTCAAACTCGGGTTTTGATGTATGACAAAGTGGTTAAAGTTAGGGTTGTTGGTTTTTAACCTCTTTACTAAGTGTGCAGGGTTGAAAGACTTAGGACCAGACACCAGGCTGAAGTCCAGGATGGTTGAGTCCTGGCGGAAAGTCCAGTTGGGTTCGTGGGACCTGACAACTGGCTGAAGACCAAGTTGGTTGAGACTTGGCAGGAAGACCAGGGTGGTTGAGCCTTGGCAGGAAGTCCTGGTGGGTCAAGAAGTCAAGTAGAGCTGCACGAGGTAAGTGAGGTAAGTCACTGGAGGAGCGAACCAGTGAGGACGCGTTCCACGTCGAGGGAACATTAGGCGTCGGTTCGACCTAGGGCTCCATTTTGGAGACCAAAGTCAGAACCAAGACAGCTAAGGCTGTATAAAATAATTATTGTTTTGTTGTGTTTTGGACTAACCCTTGATGCAGGACCAAAGGGACGTGTGTCTGCAACTCAGAGAGCCTCAAAGGAGTGAGGCAACAGCTGAGTAAGGCGCCCTAAGTGTCCAGGGCGCCCTCAAGGTGGACCAGAACCAAGCGAAGCAAAATAGGCTTCAGCTGCTTACTGGGCAAGGCGCCCTCAGCAGCGAAGGCGCCTTCAGCAGCCAAGGCGCCTTCAGCAGCCAAGGCGCCTCCAGCTCTCTCTGCGAAGCTTCAACTCAATCCAGCCGAGAAGACCGGGTCAACCAAGGCGCCCTCAGCGACCAGGGCGCCCCAGAGGTCAAACTCATCCCTATCCCGGTGCGATAACTCTTGACCGAGCGAAGCACGGATCGGGTGACACGTGGCAGGGCGCCCTCGACGACCAGGGCGCCCCTAGGTGCTATAAATAGCACCCCTCGACCCCTAGCTTCGACAACGCTTATTCCAACGCCTCAAAGTTCTTCTACGCTCGCGCCTTGCTCCGGAATCGCTTCACTTCGAGCCGACGACGTCCTGCTGCCCCGAAAGATTCGACCTACTCCGGACGTCGGTAAAAAGAACTTAATTTTTTTGTGCATTTAATTACTTGAAAGTGTGGGGTTGTCACACTTTCAATTCTTTTGTACTCGCCTACTCTATCGGTGTTTACCGGTAGAGAGTTTAAGTGGATTGCCCAACGGAAAGGTCCGAGGGACCTGGGCCTTCGAGTAGGAGTCGCCGAAGGCTCCGAACGAAGTAAAACTCGTTCGTGTTTGTGTGTTTGGTTTTGTTTTATAATCGTTTCTTTAGTTTCCGCTGTGCACGCTTTTTAAAGCGCTCAAATTTTTTAAACGCACGTGATTCACCCCCCCCCCTCTCACGTGCATCGATCCTACAGTCAGTAGTGTTAGTATTGTGAGAGAAGTGTCCTAAGACAATCGCCTTATGATTGTAATCATTTATTTTAATAAATGAATATTCATTATTTGAGTATACATGTTTATGTATTTGATTGAGATCTTAAACTCATTTACTGAATGTCCGCAATACAATTCACAGCATGAGAGAATTTGTGATGAATTCACAATTAGTGATTATCTCTACATGTGCAATTGTGAAGTATTGAAATTGTCCCTAGTAGATGAATTGATAAATACGGACACTATCAATTCTGTTGAGACTAGCATGGGTTATTCTCTAATCAGCTGATTCTCACTGGCTGGTGACATTGGGATGTCCGGAGATAAACATGAATGTTAGTTAAGGGAACTAGTTCATTGGAGTGACTAGCTGTAAAACTTCATATGGTAATCTATATATAGATATGTCAATGAAAGTTCTTACTGCAACTTAAGTGTGATGTTCCTTTGACTTGCGGTGTTCAAGTCATCTTGGTCTGGAGACTTATACTTTAACATCTTAAGCAAGCATCTCCAAGGAGGTGTGGACCCAGGATGATTGGGTATAAGCCGAAGTGCCTGAAGATGTTTGAACAGCCTACAAAGGATTCACCACTCCTTGCGATGAGATGTATACCCAGGCCTATCATCGGATTGTTACTCAAAGCCTCTGGCCAGAGCATGTCATGTTTAGAGTATGAGTCTCTTAAATACATGAGAGTAATTAGAAATCCAAAGGACGAGAAAGACACTACTTGGGCTAGGTGTGACGTAGTCAGCCTAGTGGGGACTGACTCACACAGACCATGTCCTGAACCAAGTGGGTATAAGATGGTGAAGGGAATGGGGCACGATTCATTAGAGCTGCTGAAGGGTTTCAGAATCACTTCTGAGGTCAACCGTTGTTCTTTCGATTAATTGGGGGTCATGATGTACTACTAGGTGCCACTCATGATCGTTCTATAATTGGTTGATTATAGACGGCCAATATAAATCGAAAGCCTATTTAGTCACACGCACTACGAGTAATCCGAGGGATTTAAAATGAGTTAAAAATTGGATTTTTCGATCAAGAGAAATAAGTCGAATCTGAGTTAATCAGAGGCGCAACGGAAGCTAAAAATGGCTAAGTCTTTTGAAGGCTTATTGGGCGAATTAAATGAGTTTAATTCGCGATGGGTTCGGCTCGGTTTGGCCGGCCAAAGAGGGTGCTTTTGTTTGGCCGGCCACCACTTTGGGAGAAACCAATTTATTTAGTTTAATTAATAAAATAAATCTAGCGCGATTTGTTTTATAAATTATGGATAAATAAATTTGTATAAAGAAATTTATATAAAGAAATTTATAGAAATTTATTCTTTTTATGGAAATTAAAATGATCCATGGAATGGTTTATTTTAATTCTATAAAATCAATTATGAATTGATTTTACCATAATAAAGAAAATTTATAAATTTCTTGTAAAATTTATTCCATAATAAAAGGAGAGATGTATTTGTTTTATTATAAAATTAGTTATAATAAAACTTGGTTTAAACGGAATAATTCATAAAGAAAATTTATAGGATAAATTTCTTATGAAAAATTCCGTTAAAGGGGAGACTTGGCAAGGGAGAGGCTACTATATAAAGGAACCAAGGCTAGGCTTGATTTCCTTAATAGATTGATCAAGAGATTAACTCTCTCCCTCTCTCTAACTCTCTCTCTCTCTCTAGGGCCGGTGCCCTTTCTCTCTCTAGGGCTGGCTCTCTCTCCTCCCCTAGGGCCGGCGCAAGCACCTAGGGTGCCCGTGAGTTTCCTCCACCAAGTTCGTGCCGAAGAAGAAGAAGAAGCGGATCGCGACTCCTTCCTTCCTTTCCCGGAATTTTGATTCCGTTACTTGGTGGTTAGTTTCCTTTCTTCTCTCTTGATATTCTAGTTGTGTCTTTGGAGAATCTAGTAGTTCTCGTCGACACAAAACTCGTGGCTTTACGAAGTCATCCCGAAGAGAACTCGGCGTGGACGCGAATAGAGGCGGAGCTTCCAAGGGATGCTACGGTTGGATCTCGTCCCTTTCTTCGAGTTACGCGAGGTACAAAGTAAATTAGTTTACTTTTCCACAAAGTTTTAATTTATGATCATGTCCACACATCATAAGGTTGCATGCTAGATACGTGGTTAAAATAATTTGAGAAATTATTTTATGCTAATTCTTCCGCTGCAAGTAAAAATTTAAAATTTTACGAACCTGTATCCTTGTCAACATGCACCCGGTCCCAACAGTGGTATCAGTGCCGGTTAGTGTTTGACATAATCATATAATTGTTTTGCGGAAAACTTTGTCATAATCTCAATTTTGGAAAAATTTTCAATTATGGAAATTTTTCAATTATTATAAGTTTTAGATTTAGGAATTTCAAAGTTTGGAAATCCTCATGAAATTTCGTAAACGTTTGAAATATCCTAGTTTCTGAAATTTTATGATAATTGTGAAAACTTCCCATCTTTGGAATCTTTCTAATTTTGGAAATTTTCTATTTTAGAAATTTTCCAATTTTAAAAATATGTAAGTTTTCTTTGTACCAGAAACTTACAATTATTCTGAAAACCTATTATGAAATATCGCAATTTTGGGCACTTTCTTTCAAGAAAGTCTAGACAAATTTATGGACAATTAATTGACAATTATATTTGAGTTGGTTTTTAAATTGACAACAAAATTCTTTATTTTGGATTGAGCCTCGGGGAGCCGTCCAATTTAAAGTTAGTTGTTGTAATTTAATTTCCCAATTTTAAATGAAATTGTCATGTTTAATTTGGTTACGCTTCCGAAGCGGACCAAATTGGATTTACGACAAATTATTTTTCTTTGGGTATCTGAGCCTCGGGGAGCCACCCTTAGAAAACGATTTGTTGTAATTAATTAAATCCATGAATAAAATATGATTTAAGAGGTGATGCTCTTACATATTGTTGTCTCCAAAATTAATTAGGAAAATGGTTTCCTATAGAGTTTTCTTAAATAAGATTTTCATGAAAATAATATGTGGTTGAATTAATGGAATCTGTCTCTTAATTTAATAAGATTTGATTTAGAGAAATCAAAGTCTTAAACATATTATTTCCGAAATTGATTATGACAATTTAGGAAATTGTTTCCCAAAACAATTCCTTGAATAAAGTATGAAATTGGGATTAGGAAATCCGGTTCCTAATCCAATTAATGAGACTTGATAAATTAAGTCACATACATACTTTATCAAGGAAATCGTTAGTCATGACATAATTACATGTCATGAATGTGCTTTGAAAAGAAAGGATGAGACCCAAAACCCCTTACAAAATATTAAGGCTAACACTTTCCATTAATATGGTTAGAAACGGAGTTTTGTTTCTTTTTTGGGTTGATGGACACATCCATGCCCGGCTTGAACCTCAACATGTTCAAACCATGGAATTAGTTTATGAATAATATAGTTAGAGTCAGAGGCCAATCCTTAGTTTTGGTTGTTGGACACATCCAAGCCTGACTAAACGGTTGAATGAGCTCCAACCATATTAAAACTATTTCTTGATTAATGGGTCAGCCTTAAGCTTGGAGCATCGATTTGTTGTGCCACAGCCAAGGTCGATGTAAAGAGAGATGCAGTTGGGTGCTATGTATATTGTTGCATACTTGTTAATGAGTTAACAACTCAATGATTTATGCAAACATTCAATTAGTTGATAGCATAAAGTGATAGTTACATATATATGATATGTAATCGGTATAATTACCTACCTTCATAGCTAAGAATAACTTGATGGCCACAGCCATGGTTGTTCTTATCTATGGTTGGATATCAACCTATTTGGAGGTGTTCCTACGATCTCCCGAATTGATAAAAAGGGTTATTCAATTCGAAAAATAAATAGGATTTAATTAATGTATGTTGATGCATTCTTTATCATTCTTCTCACATAAGCTCAATTTGTATTTCTAGGATAATCACTCGATCATGTCTTCTCTGAATTTGCGTTCCATTTTGGACACCAATAAACTGACTGGGCCAAACTTCATGGACTGGCTTCGAAACCTGAGGATAGTCCTTAAGGCAGAAAAGCTTGCTTATGTCCTTAAAGATCAACTTCCCAACCGTCCTCCAGAAGATGCAACTCCAGACCAGTTAGTAGCCTATCAGAAACATGTGACCAATTCTGAACTTGTGAGTTGCATCATGATAGCCTCTATGGTACCTGAGCTGCAAAAGCAGCATGAGCATATAGATGCTTATACCATCATCTTCCATCTTCATGAGTTATTTGAAGAGCAGGCGAGATCCGAAAGGTTTGAAGTCTCCAGACTCCTCTTCACCTCTAGGATGCAGGAAGGCACTTCTGCCTCACAGTTTGTGTTAAAGATATTGGGGTACATTGAGCGACTGAGCACACTCGGTTTTGCAATGGATCATGAACTAAGTATTGACTTAATTCTGCATTGTTTGCCCAAAAGTTATTCACAATTTGTGATGAACTATCGGATGAACAAGCTGGAGACTACCATTCCAGTGTTGCTCAACCTGCTGAAGACTATAGAGCCTTCTGTAAAGTAGGATCAGAAGATGGTACTGTTAGTTGGTTCCTCGAAGAAAGGTTCTAAAAGGAAGGCCAAAGAACAGAATAAAGGAAAGAAGAAAAAGGCCAAAAAGACTAAAAAGACACCAAAAGGCACTTGCCATCATTGTGGCAAGGAGGGTCACTGGTGAAGAAACTGCAAGGTTTATCTTGAGTCTTTGAAGAAGAAGGCATCCGATGCCCCATCCTCTTCAGGTATCTTCGTTATTGAATGTCACTCTATTTCCTCAGATACCTGGGTACTTGATACTGGGTGTAGCTCACATATATGTAATGACATACAGAGGCTAAGGAATAGAAGAAGACTCGTCAAGGGAGAAACGAATCTGCGAGTTGGAAATGGAGCAAAGATTGCTGCTGTTGCCATCGGAACATATTTGCTAAAGCTCCCTACTGGACGTGTCTTAGAATTGGATAATTGTTATTTTGTTCCTTCGTTAATAAAGAACATTGTATCTATTTCATGTTTGAATGAAAAAGGTTATCATTTAACTTTTAGTAACAATTGTTGTTACATAACTTTAAATGGCGTTCTTTATGGGACCGGAACTTTGTGCAATGGTATCTACACGTTAGATTTATCCGGTGACGTTTTTAATATCGAAGTCAGCAACAAACGTGCTAGAATAGATAATCGAATAGACTCCTACACATGGCATTGTCGTCTTGGCCATGTAAGTAAGAAACACATGACCGAATTACATCCATGTGGAATTCTGGAATCATTTGAACCCGGTTCATTTGATACATGTGAATCATGCTTAAAAGGCATGATGACCAAATTACCCTTTTCCGGAAAAAGTAATCCAGTGGGAGAATTGCTTGGTCTAATACATACTGATGTATGTGGACCAATGTCAACTCTTGCACAAGGAGGCTATAGCTACTTCATCACCTTTATCGATGATCACTCACGATTCGGGTATGTGTTCTTGATGAAACACAAATCTGAAGCTTTTGAGAAATTAAAAGAATTCAGAAATGAAGTAGAGAAACAACTTGGCAAAAGTATTAAGATACTTCGATCCGATCAGGGTGGTGAATACTTGAGTCAAGAGTTTCAAGATTATCTTAGGGACAATGGGATATTGTCTCAATGGACTCCGCCGTATACACCACAGCATAATGGTGTATCTGAAAGGCGTAACCGAACCTTGATGGGCATGGTTAGATCCATGATGGACATGGTTAGATCCATGATGAACCATGCAACTCTTCCAAAATCCTTTTGGGGCTATGCACTTAAGACAGCTGTTTACTTGCTAAACAGAGTCCCGACCAAGGTAGTCTCTACTACTCCATATGAGATATAGAATAGCAAGAAACCTCACTTAACTCACCTTATGATATGGGGTTGTCCTGCTTATGTGAAGCGGACTGTATCAGACAAATTGGATGCTAAGTCTGATAAATGTCTATTTATTGGATACCCTAAGGAAACGAAGGGTTACCAATTCTATCATCCCTTGGAGCAAAAGGTGTTTGTTTCAAGGCATGCTGTATTTCTGGAAAAAGAATTTCTTTTACAAGAAAACAGTGGGAGTGGCATTGAACTTGATGAAGTTCATGAAACTCCAATAGACATTACAGAGACACCTAGTCTAGACCCACAACCGATAACTCATAGTGATGAGCTATCAGTTGAACCTAAAACAACACCACCTCTTCGTAGGTCTGATAGGACACGCAATATTCCAGAGAGATACAAATTTCTCATAAGTGAATCGAACGACGTGTTACTCATAAGCGATGACGAACCTATCAGTTATGAAGATGTTCTGAAAAGTTCAGAAAGAGACAAATGGCTTGAAGCCATGAAGTCGGAAATGGATTCCATGTACGAAAATAAAGTATGAGACTTGGTTAACCCACCTGAAGGGATTAAGCCCATAGGGTGCAAGTGGGTTTTCAAGAAGAAAACCGACATGGAAGGTAATGTAGTTACCTTTAAGGCTACATTAGTGGCAAAAGGATATCGTCAGAAACAAGGAATTGATTATGACGAAACCTATTCGCCAGTAGCTATGCTTAAATCCATTCGGATGCTCCTGGCCATAGTAGCTCATCATGATTATGAGATATGACAAATGGATGTGAAAACAGCTTTCCTTAATGGAAACCTGCTTGAGGATGTATACATGATACAACCTGAAGGTTTCACATCGGTTGATAAAACCAAAATATGCAAGCTTCGACGATCCATATATGAACTGAAGCAAGCATCCAGGAGCTGGAACATCCGTTTTGATGAGACAATCAAAGAGTTTAATTTCTCACAAAATCCTGACGAACCCTGTGTGTACAAGAAGGTTAGTGGGAGTGCAGTCGTATTCCTAGTGCTATATGTCGATGACATATTGCTTATAGGAAACGATATATCAGTCTTACAATCAGTTAAAATTTGGTTGTCCAAAACTTTCTCCATGAAAGACCTGGGAGAAGCAACCTATATCCTTGGGATTAGAATCTATAGAGATAGATTAAAACGGTTGCTTGGTCTTTCGCAGTCTACATATATAGACCGAGTGTTAAAAAGGTTTAGCATGTCGGAATCCAAGAAAGGTTACCTTCCCATCAGGCATGGGATCAACCTTTCAAAGTCTATGTGTCCGCGCACAGAAGACGAGAGGATTTGCATGAATAAGTTTCCTTATGCATCCGTGATAGGATCTATCATGTATGCCATGTTATGTACTAGGCCCGATGTATCGTATGCTCTGAGCGTCACAAGCAGATAGCAGTCTGATCCAGGAATGGATCATTGGGCGGCTGTCAAAACAATCCTTAAGTACTTAAGAAGAACTAAGGATGTGTTCCTAATATATGGAGAAGGAGATATGGTAATACGTGGGTATACAAATACCAGTTTCCAGACAGATAAGGATGACTCCAAATCTCTGTCTGGATACGTATTTACTTTGAATGGAGGCGCAATAAGTTGGAAAAGTTCCAAGCAAGACACTGTAGCGGATTCTACCACGGAAGCGGAATATATCGCAGCTTCGTAAGCAGCAAAAGAAGCAGTCTGGATCAAGAAGTTTATCTCAGAACTTGGTGTGGTTCCAACCATTGATGAAGCAATACCGGTTTACTGCGACAACAATGGAGCTATTGCACAAGCAAAGGAACCAAGGTCTCATCAGCGATCCAAACACGTGCTTCGCCGCTATCATCTGATCAGAGAGATTATAAGTAGGAATGATATACAAATTGAGAAAATTCCCACTGAAAGGAATTTAGCGGATCCTTTAACTAAGACCTTGCCTCAAAGCAAGTTTGAGGGTCATGTTAGAGCCTGTGGTATTGGATACCGTAGCGATTGGCATTAGGCCAAGTTGGAGTTTGTTAGTATTGTGAGAGAAGTGTCCTAAGGCAATCGCCTTATGATTGTAATCATTTATTTTAATAAATGAATATTCACTATTTGAGTATACATGTTTATGTATTTGATTGAGATCTTAAACTCATTTACTGAATGTCCGCAATACAATTCACAGCATGAGAGAATTTGTGATGAATTCACAACTAGTGATTATCTCTACATGTGCAATTGTGAAGTATTGAAATTGTCCCTAGTCGATGAATTGATAAATACGGACACTATCAATTCTGTTGAGACTAGCATGGGTTATTCTCTAATCAGCTGATTCTCACTGGCTGGTGACATTGGGATGTCCGGAGATAAACATGAATGCTAGTTAAGGGAACTAGTTCATTGGAGTGACTAGCTGTAAAACTTCATATGGTAATCTATATATAGATATGTCAATGAAAGTTCTTACTGCAGCTTAAGTGCGATGTTCCTTTGACTTGCGGTGTTCAAGTCATCTTGGTCATAGAGACTTATACTTTGACATCTTAAGCAAGCATCTCTAAGGAGGTGTGGACCCAAGATGGTTGGGTATAAGCCGAAGTGCCCGAAGATGTTTGAACAGCCTACAAAGGATTCACCACTCCTTGCGAGGAGATGTATACCCAAGGCCTATCGTCGGATTGTTACTCGAAGCCTCTGGCCAGAGCATCACATGTTCAGAGTATGAATCTCTCAGAAACATGAGAGTAACTAGAATCCGTTGGACGAGAAAGACATTACTTGGGCTAGGTGTGACGTAGTCAGCCTAGTAAGGACTGACACACATAGACCGTGTCCTGAACCAAGTGGGTATAAGATGGTGAAAGGAATGAGGCACGACTCATTATAGCTGCTGAAGGGTTTCAGAATTATTTCTGAGGTCAACCGTTGTTCTTTCGATTAATTGGGGGTCATGATGTACTACTAGGTGCCACTCATGATCGTTCTATAATTGGTTGATTATAGACAGCCAACATAAATCGAAAGCCTATTTAGTCACACGCACTACGAGTAATTCGAGGGATTTAAAACGAGTTAAAAATTGGATTTTCCGATCAAGAGAAATAAGTCGAATCTGAATTAATCAGAGGCGCATCGGAAGCTTAAAATGGCTAAGTCTTTGAAGGCTTATTGGACGAATTAAATGAGTTTAATTCGCGAGGAGGCGGTTTGGTTTGGCCGGCCAAAGAGGGTCCCCACCCTCTTTGGTTTGGCCGGCCAAAACAAGGAAGGAAACCAATTTATTTGGTTTGAATTATAAAATAAATCAAGCGTGATTTGTTTTATAAAATTATGGATAAATAAATTTATATAAAGAGATTTATTTTCATGGAAATTAAAATAAACCTTGGATTGGTTTATTTTATTTTATAAAATCAATTATGAATTGATTTTTCCATGATAAGAAAAATTTATATAATAAATTTCTTGTGAAAATTTATTCCATAATAAAAGGAGAGATGTGTTTGTTTTTATTATAAACTTAGTTATAATAAAACTTGGCATAACAGAATAATTCATAGGAAAATTTATAAGATAAATTGCTTATGAAAATTTATTCCGTTAGAAGGGAGACTTAGCGATGGAGAGGCTACTATATAAAGGAACCAAGGCAAGGCTTGAATTCCAATCAAGAGATAAAGAAGCAAGCTCTCTCTCTCTCTCCTTCTCTCCCTCTCCCCCCTCTAGGGCCGGCGCCCTCTTCATCCTCTAGGGCCGGCGCACCTCCTAGGGTTGCCGTGAGTCTCCTCCACCAAGAAGGTGCCAAAGAAGAAGAAGAAGCGGGTCACGACTCCTTCCTTCCCCGGAATCTTGATTCCGATACTTGGTGGTTAGTCTTCCATCTCCCTCTCTTGATATTCTTGTCGTGCCTTTGGAGAATCTAGTAGTTCTTGTCGGCACGAAACTCGTGGCTTTGCGAAGTCATCCCGAAGAGAACTCGGCGTGGACGCGAATAGAGGCGGAGCTTCTAAGGGACGCTACGGTTGGATCTCGTCCCTTTTTTCGAGTTACGCGAGGTACTAAGTAAATTAGTTTACTTTTCTGCAAAATTTTAATTTATGATCATGTCTCCACAACTTAAGGTTGCATGCTAGATACGTGGTTAAAATAATTTAAGAAATTATTTATGCTAAACCTTCCGCTGCACTTAATTAAACATTAAAATTACGAACCCGTATCCATGTCAACATGCACCCGGTCCCAACAAGTAGCAGCGGCGAGCGCCTCCTGATGTACAGCCGGAGCTACTGGTACCTGAACATGTGCGCCCCGAGGAAGCTCGCCAAGACCTCACCCGTCCTTCCAAACCAGACCCTGACCCTTAGGCCCAACAACAATGCCAGACTTAGCAAACACACGTTTACCAAGTTAGCAATCCTGACAAACCATGGGCACTATCCTACCCTTGGTCATGTCAACACCGACTGACTGAAGCCAGTCAATAATGACATGATCGAAAGGCATGTAGATAGTGTGGCGGCTAGGCTCTCTATAAGATATGATAGACTGAAAGATGCTCTCCATAATGTCAAAGTCCAAATGGCGATGCATGCCATAGAGCATCAAGCAGTGATATAAACGAATCTCAGTCAGGGGTTTGGAGGTGATCGGAAGAATGCATTGAGTAATGATCTTGAAAAGAATATAGTCGGTAGGAGAAAGACAGAGGGCCACAAAGGTAGGAAAATCAGGCCCTAACTCATCGGGGCCAGCTGGCCTAGGATGGCCAAAGAAATGCTCGTATATGTCATCAGGGGTGACGCCCTCAAATGGAGGCAGTAAGGGGTCAGGTAGCTATGGGTAGATGGAATAAAAGTTAGGCGATCGTTGACCGCCAAGATACTCTGCCAAGATGTCATAAGAAAAGTCAAGATTCCTCTTGGTTACCTGAGTCGTGAAATCAAAGCCCCCTTGTGGTCCAGGTTGCAAGTTGTTGTAAAATTCTGGCATGAGGTCATAGTTGATGGACCGCTCAAGGGAAAGGAAAAACTCGAGATTGTAAAAGTCGATCACCTCCTTAATAGAGGGACAATGATCGTATAGAAAAGATCTATCGATAGACCTACATGAAAGAAGCTTGAAAGTCCTGGTCTGAAACGCTTGCTCGAAGGCAGCGTTAGGAAATCGAGAACTCGATGAAGGCTGAGGCCTTCGAGAGGGTGTGGACGATGAAGGGCCTTTGCCCTTCGAAGCCCCCTCAGCGGGTTCTTTTCCCTTTGAAGATTTCCTAAATGATTGGAATAATTGTTCATGACAACAGATATGGGATTGATCAGCGAAGTGAACACACAAGTTTGATCAAGTAATGAACGACACAAGAAAAAGGATAAGAAAGTAAGGACACGGCAAGGAAAATGAATCACATGCAGGTTGGTTGGATCAAATGAATCACAAACCAATGAATTGATCAAATAAGATTAGGTTTAATCAGTAAAATTGAAGGGTCATGGCAAGGAAGGTCACGGTAATGGCACACACATCACAAGATAAAAATTATGATTAACACAAACTCATAATTTATGGAATGAATTGCAAGAGAAATTAGAAAAAATGCCTTACTTTGGTGCCATGAAGTTAATCAGAAGAGATCTTTGAAGTTAATCAGAAAATATCTTGATAGTTTGACAGATCTTTCCCAAGAACTTGCGCCGCAAGAGAAGAGAACCTCAGCTGAGTTGTACACCCTTGGCTTTAAGATCTTGGCCTCCAGAGAAATTC
Organism: Boesenbergia rotunda; assembly: GCA_024364735.1. Lineage (NCBI taxonomy): Eukaryota > Viridiplantae > Streptophyta > Magnoliopsida > Zingiberales > Zingiberaceae > Boesenbergia > Boesenbergia rotunda. The sequence continues at coordinate 134,300 of JAGFNQ010008293.1, read as the reverse complement.
CAGAGGACACACGATGAACTCGGCTCACAGTCTCACAAAAATCTCGCAGGAGAAGACTCGCTTGCTCACACAAGCTCACGAGCAGATCTCACCAAGACGTAGGAAGATGAAGTATAGGAAGAGGAAGCTTGGAGAAACGCAACAGCAGGCTCTCAAGATGATTCTCGCAGGTAGAAGAGGAACAATGGGAGTTGGCTAGGGTTGAAGAGGAAGTGGAGACGTGATTAAACAGGTTGGTGGATCGATAACCAACCAAAATTTAATGTGATCGAACGGATTACCGTTCGATCCAGGAACGCTCAGACCGATCAGGCTCCATCCTGATCGGTCTGGCTTGGTCCTAATCGGTCAGGTGACCGATAAGGCAAGCCCCTGATCGGTCTACTGATCGATCAGGGAGCGAACAGAATGTTTTCGAGGTTTGTTGTGACCCTCCTGATCGGTCTGTGGACCGATCATCACAGGGGGCCAGATCGGTCAGTGGACTGATCCAAGCCAACATAGTGAGATTTCAGTGGAATTCGCAGACTTAGCTTGATCGGTCAGATGGATCGATCAGGCCAACTCCTGATCGGTCTGTGGACCGATCAACCCTACGTCTAATCGGTCTGTGGACCGATCAGGTATCAAAGATTTTTTGATACGATTTCAGAACTTTCAGTTTCAGATTTTGGATCGAATTCTGATACGATCAGGTGGAAGATTATCAACCTTGGAGGTGTTCCCTTGACTATAATTGATCCCTGAACAAGGATCAAAGGTCCTTATGGATTTAACACATCAATTTGCTCCACCCAAGTGAAGTCAAATTCAATCACAACCATCCATTCAATGTTTAACCAAGTTTATATCAAAATAAAGTCTCCAATCAAGTTTCCTTGATTGGAATGTCCAAGTTTGATCATGGAGCCAAGTACACATATGTTATGCATTAGTTTTCCCCATACTTGGTCAACTTAGTGATTATTATCTTGTCAACCTAATTCCCCAAGGGATGCATTGTCATTTTGAGTAATTAGGTTGATCCTAACATCTCACCCATATCTAGCAAACAAAAATATTTTGTTAAACCTTATAGTTTGTGTGAGATGTCCCCAAGTTGCCCATTTATTGTTCCCAACAATTTGAATTGATCATGAAGGGTTTTGAATACTTTTCAATCCTATGAAGCGCGACACATTCCCAACTCCCTTCGTAAGAAGCTAAACTCATTCTCGGGGAGTGGTTTAGTGAAAATGTCTGCTAGGTTCGATTTGGACTCTACATGTGAGAGTACAATATCTCCTCTAGCAACATGATCTCTAATGAAGTGGTGACGCACTTCAATATGTTTGATTCTAGAGTGATGGACTGGATTCTTTGTTAGGTTTATTGTGCTTATGTTGTCACACAACACTTGCACACCCTTGTAGGTCAATCCACAGTCCTCTAGTGTATGAATCATCCACAACAATTGTGATACACTCTCTCCCATAGCGATATATTCTGCCTCGGTCGTGGAGAGAGTAACACAATGTTGCTTCCGACTTGACCAACTAACTAATGATGATCCTAGGAATTGGCAACCTCCACTTGTGCTTTTCCGATCCAACTTGCACCCAGCATAGTCGCAATCGGTGTAGCCAATTAGGTCAAATGACTCGGTACGGGGGTACCAAAGACCAACTCCAATTGTGCCCTTAAGGTATCTCAAAATTCTTTTAACAGCAATTAGATGAGATTCTTTGGCACAAACTTGATACCTAGCACACATACCCACAACAAAAAGTATATCAGGTCGACTAGTTGTGAGGTATAGTAAACTTCCTATCATGCTCCGATACTGAGTTAGGTTAACAGGTTTACCACTCTCATTATTGTCTAAACGTGTTTTTGTAGCCATAGGAGTGGTAACCTCTTTAGAATCACTCATGTTAAATTTTCGGAGCATCTCTTGAGTGCACTTTGATTGGTGCACATGGATTCCATCACGAGTTTGCTTGATTTCAAGTCCAAGGAAGAAAGTCAACTCTCCCACTTGACTCATTTCAAATTCACTCTCCATGTGTCCAATAAATTCATTTAAATAGCCCTTGTTGTTTGAGCCACAAATTATGTCATCGACATACACTTGGGCTACAAATATATTGTCACCATCTCTTCGTAGAAATAGTGTAGGGTCTATTTGTCCTCTAACAAAGCCTTTTTCAATTGGAAATGTCGACAACCGCTTATACCAAGCTCGGGGTGCTTGTTTAAGGCCATAGAGCGCTTTCTTGAGCATGAATAAGTGGTTTGAAAATTCGGTACTTTCAAACCCCGGAGGTTATTCGACATAGACCTCTTCTTTGATTAAACCATTTAGGAAGGCCGATTTGACATCCATTTGATAGAGTTTAAAACCACGATTTGCTGCAAATGCAAGCATCAACTGGATGGACTCTAATCGTGCCATGGGAGCATAGGTCTCATCGTAATCAAGGCCTTCGACTTGACTGTAGCCCTTGGCTACTAAATGTGCCTTGTTTCTTACGATTTCTCCCTTATGGTTCAATTTATTTTTGAAGACCCATTTGGTTCCAATAATGGTAGTCTTCATAGGTCTAGGGACTAAGTCCCATACTTGACTTCTTTCGAATTGATCTAGTTCATCTTGCATGGCAATGATCCAATCGAGATCATTTAATGCTTCATCAATTTTTTTAGGTTCAATTTCGGAAATTAGGGCAACTTCATTAGCCTTATTCCTAAAGAATGATCTAGTCCTAACCCCATGGTGGATATCTCCAACAATTTGGTCTTGGGGATGACTAGAGGCTAACCTAGTTTACCTTGGTGTTGGTGGTGCTTCTTGGATGGTTTCACTAGACACTGACTCAGCATCAGGATCCAGCTGATCTATGGGTTGTCTAGGCTCACCGTCATCAGACTCATCACCACCATCTATAACACTTGGACTTCCATCCAAACTTAGTTTCCTAAGTTCGAATTGAACTCTATCTACATCTTCTGATTGATCATTTGCTTTTGGAATTTCCTCGAAAACAACATCAGAAGACTCTTCAACTAATCTAGACTTCTTGTTATAGACTCGGTAAGCTTTTCTAATGAGGGAGTACCCGACCAGTATCCCTTCATCAGCTTTTGCCGTGAACTTTCCGAGATGGTCCTTGGTGTTTAGAATAAACACCATACAACCAAACACCCGAAGATGTTTAACTGTAGGTGGTTTTCCAAACCATAGTTCGTGAGGAGTCTTCCCTAGAAATCTATGTATGAGGACTCGGTTTTGCACGTAGCAAGCTATGTTCACAGCTTCAGCCCATAAGTAACTCGGTAAAGAGTACTCATTGAGCATGCTTCGTGCAGCCTCTTGTAAGACTCGGTTCTTCCTCTCTACAACACCATTTTGTTGTGGTGTTCTAGGAGTAGAGAACTCATGTCTATATCCTCTCTCTTGACAAAACTCTAAAAATCTTTAATTTTGGAATTCGCCTCCATGATGACTTCTAATTGTTTTAATTGTTGATGATTTTTCATTTTCAACTCTTCTACAAAATGAAATAAAAACATCTAAGGTTTGGTCCTCATATTTTAGAAAATAGGTCCATGTATATCTAGTAAAATCATCAATGATCACAAAACAATATCTACTACCATTCAAGGATATAATAGTGCTACAATCAAACAAGTCCATGTGAAGTAAATCCAAAGTGGTAGAAGTACTTACAGTGCTTTTACCTTTATGTGCAGATTTTGTTTGCTTATCCATTTGACATGCATCACAAAGTTTGTCCTTTTCATACTTGATGCTTGGTAAGCCACGAACTAGTCCCTTGTTGGCCAATTTCCGGATATTCTTCATGTTCACGTGTGCTAGTCTCCAATGCCAAAGGGTGGACTCATCTTCTCTTGACATGAAACATTTAACAAAAGCATTAGTAGCACTTTTAAAGGAAACTTGGTAAATGTTATCTATCCTTGTGCCTACTAGTACCGTGTCAAAGGTGTCATGTTGTCTAACTAGACATTGACTTGATTGAAAATCAATTGTGTAACCCGCATCACACAATTGACTGACACTTAGGAGATTAAATGTCATCCCCTTGACTAGAAGGACATTCTTAATCCTAAGACATTCGGATATTTGAATGTCTCCTATTCCTACAACATTAAGACTACCATTGTTACCAAAGGAAACATTACCTCTACTTTTTCTTTGAAGGGTAGTGAATAAGGATCTATCACCGATCATATGTTTGGAGCACCCACTATCAACGAACCAAGTTGATAGATGCTCCCCCTCAATCATGACTTACACAATACAAAAGATAGAAGATTTAGGTACCCAAATCTTGGGACCTAAAGCACCTACTATACAAGACTTAGACACCCAGGCCTTGACCACTTTCCTTTGAACCCTAGGAGTCTTAAGTGGTCTAACATCAGTCCTAGACATTAAGGAAACAAATGATGGTTCTTTAGGTCGGTAATCAATACCGGCCTTGTTGTAGACAGCCCTTTGTGCATTTAAAATCATATCTAAAGTCTTTGAGCTAGTTGAGAATTTCTCAAGAACACTCTTTGTTGGAACTCGGATGGCTAGAGAGGGGGGGTGAATATAGCCAAGCACTTGGACTTTAAGCTTTATCAAATTTCTGCACTCAAACTTTTAGTAGCACAGCGGAAGTAGTAAAAATAGAATATACAGAAAACTAAACCCTAAACTATGAGCAAACACAAGAACGCTAACAAGAGGATTTACAAGGTTCGGGGATAACTTGCCCCTACTCCTTGGCGTGCCCTTAAGGTGGGCGATCCCTTGATCGTCGGCAGATCAAGCCCCGGAAGATCCGGATAGAAAGCAACCTCCTTCTTAGTGGAGTAACCTCTCCACAATGTTTCAATCAAAGATATAGTTTTAAGCACAATGAAACACAAGAAAGATCTTACTTAGCACTTAGCACAGACAAGAACACAGCAAGCTTCTTCCGAGCTCCACCCAGCGACGATCTCACGCAAGAACCCCTTTCTTCGTGTCTTCTCGCTGTCGGACTCAAAGCCTCTTGTTCCTTCCTCTAAGTGCTCAAGCAAGGGATGGTTGCTTCACAGATTGCAGTTGCTTGCTCAAGATGATGGAACTTCAGAACGCACAAACAAAGTGTGGAGAACACAAACGCGCAGCAAGAACTCAAGCCAGAAGTTGCTTCAACGAACTCTACTCTGCTCTTCTCCTCTACGCCCTTTTGTTTCTCCACTGAGCACAGGTGACACCATCTCACTGCAGCCTCCAGCTGCTTACCTGCCAACGCCAGCTACCACTGAGCTATCCCTGGACTCCCTGAGCTTCCCTCAGCCAAGCTCCAGTCAGCAGCTCTAGTCTGTAGCTCCAGCCGTTGCAACCTGAGATGGAAAATGAACAAACCTGATCCAAGGAAAGGCCTCCATTGACTCTCCTTGAGTGTTTGAATCCTTCCCTGACACCTGCAGCTTAATTAGAGCATTAGCATAGCATATCACTCAGTAAATCAAGTATCAGGGATCAAATGCAGAGAATCGGATACGGTCAGACGCGATCAGAGCGTCTGATAATGCAATTTGAATTAAAGTGATCGGTCACCGGACCGATCAGAGGGCCTCCTGATCGATCACCAGACCGATCAGGTTGGGTTCAGACCGATCAGGCTCCGTCCTGATCGGTCCCCAACGCTTAATCAGAAATCACGATTTCTCTGGGAATCTCCTGGACCGATCACTAGACCGATCCCAGGTTGTGGATCGATCACCCGACCGATCCACCCCTTTGCCAGGCGATTTCTGAGCTTCGCAGTCCAACCCTCCTGATCGGTCACCGGACCGATCAGAGAGCATACTGATCGGTCACCAGACCGATCAGGTCATGATCAGACCGATCAGGCTCCGTCCTGATCGATCATAGTGAGGAACTCGCGACGCTTGATCGTTCTCCAGAACGATCTGTACAGTGATCTAGATCGGTCACCAGACCGATCAAGAGCAGATCGGCAGGGGAACTCAACCTCACTGTGTGCTCCCTAATCGGTCACCAGACCGATCAGGAGCCAAGCAGTGGGTGAAACGCATACTCCCTGATCGGTCACCAGATCGATCAGTCATCGCTGGATCGGTCACCAGACCGGTCCACGAAGGAGCACCGTGCCAACTCCCTGATCAATCACCAGACTGATCCAGGGGCTCCAACCTAGCCCTCCAAGCTAGGGTTTCATCCAACCTAGCCCTCCAAGCTAGGACCTGACCCTCCAAATCAGGATTTTTCACCTAACCCTCCAGTTGGGACTTTTCACCTAACCGTCCAAGTTAGGACTTTTCACCTAGCCCTCCAAGCTAGGACTTTTCACCCAACCTTCCGAGTTAGGACTTTTCCACACCTAGCCCTCCAAGCTAGGACCTGACCCTCCAAGCCCGGACTTTTTCACCTAACCCTCCAAGTTGGGACTTTTCACCTAACCCTCCAAGTTAGGACTTTTCACCTAGCCCTCCAAGCTAGGACTTTTCACCCAACTCTTCCGAATTAGGACTTTTCAACACCTAGCCCTCTAAGCTAGGATTTTCCACACCTAACCATCCAGGTTAGGATTTTCCAACACCTAGCCCTCCAAGCTAGGATTTTCCACACCTAACCCTCCAGGTTAGGATTTTCCAATACCTAGCCCTCCAAGCTAGGATTTTCCATAACATGCCTAATCCCCGATCAGGACTTAACCATAATCATAATCATCAACCTAAACTAAAATCGATGTTAACACCAAAACAACAATCAGGGTCAGACTGCATCAACACTCTTGAGTCTCTCAACCTCACTCTTCAAAGATTTGTTCTCATCTTCTAACATTTCTACATGCAAATCGTCAATATTCTCATCCTTAGAGGATTTCAATTGTTCAACTTCTACTTTCAATGATTTAACCTTTACTTTTGACTTTTTCAATAAATCGGTTAAACATGCAATGGTTCTATAACATTTGTCCAATTTGGGAGAGATTACCTCTTCATCATCCGAAGATGATGAAGCCGCGTTTGAGGAGTCCGTGGATTCATCACTGTCTCCTCATCTTCAAAAGCCATGAGTGCTACATGGCGTGTACTCTTTTCATCCTTCTCCTCTTCGGATGAACTAGAGGAGGATTCATCCCATGTGGTCTTCAAGGCCTTCTTCTTCTTCTTTGATTTATCCTCCTTCTTCTTGAGCTTTGGGCAGTCCTTCTTGAAGTGCCCTTTCTTGCTACACTCATAACAAGTAATATTAGACTTATCAATTTTAACTTCACTAGGGTTATCTTTAACCTTGAAGCGCCGACTCTTCCCCATCATTCTTCTAACAAAGTTGGCCATCTCGGAAGAAGAAGACCCGCTGCCATCCTCCTCGGACTCGGACTCGGATTCGGATGAAGACGAAGAAACCTCCTTCTCCTTCTTCTTCTTGTTGGTCTTTTCCCCTGCAACTAGGGCAATCCCCTTCTCCTTAGGGCCTTTGTTATCCCTTTCATGTAACTCCATTTCACAAAATAAATCATCTAATTTTACGATTGACAAGTCCTTAGAAACCTTGTAGGCATCCACCATGGATGACCACAAGGCATTCCTTGGAAAAGATTTTAACACATACCTCACAAGGTTACGGTTCTCGACCTTTTCGTCAATAGAGTGAAGACCTTTGAGGACTTCTTTGAATCTACTATGAAGCTCACTTACCATTTCACTCTCCTTCATGGAGAGATTTTGAAGTTGGTTGAGGAACAAGTCCCTCTTGGCTATTCTCGAATCTCGGGTGCCCTCGTGAAGCTCGATGAGCTTGTTCCACAAATCCTTTGCACTTGTAAAGGGACCAACCTTGATTACTTGATCTTTGTCCATTCCACATTGCAAAGTCACCACCGCCTTCGCATCGGCTTCTCCTTTTCGTGTTTGCTCAGCCAACCACCGTGAAGACTCCAACTCTTTTCCCTCCGCGTCTCTTGGAGGGGTGAAGCCTTCCTTCACGGAGAACAACATTTCGATGTCGGTCTTGAGGTAGTACTCCATACGAGACCTCCAATACTGAAAATCTGATCCATCAAAGAAGGGAGGTCGAGTGGTGCTAAATCCTTCTCTCAAAGCCATTGTTGATAGCTCTCGGATGTTGATAACTAGCATTTTATGTCATTTTATTTGCTTATTTATTTATCATTTTTTTATCCTCTCGTACGTTTAAATCATGTTTATATCATATTTTACGATTAGGATTTATTTTTGGAGCTCATTATAATTTTCCCTAAATTTTGGTATTATTTCATGATTTTTGTAGGGAATTAAAGATTTGACCTTGAACGGGTCAATTCAAATGAAGATAGGTCAATTTAGCCAACTCAAATTGAACCCAAGGCTTGGCTGGTCCGAACTGAATTGGCTGAACCCAAGCCTTGGCTGAACCAAGTGCTGGGCTGGGTTGAAAGGCTTGGACTGGACTTGATCTCTCCATGGGCCGAACCCATGTTCTGGGCTGCTGGGCTGAACAGGAGCTGGTTGGGTTGAACCCACGCGCAAAAAGGGCAGCAGCTTCACACGCGAGAGGATCATCTGCTTCTCATCCCGATCGATCTCGAGGGGCGACTCATCTTCTTCCTTCATCTCCTCCATCGATCACCAAGGGCCGGCGGTTTTTCCTCTCTCCACCTAGCTACCGCCGGCCGGCCGATCATCCATCTCATCTCCACTCCATCTCTTCCTCCACCGCAGCCATCATCCGCAAGCCTCCCGATGCAAGCTTCACTGGCAGCAGCCGATTCTTCCAGCCTTCATCGGATTGGGTTGATTGCTTCCTTCATCAATTATTTGATTGGTTTCATGTATTCAGTTGTTGCGTTGCTAGTAATTGTTCGTGTTAATTGGTGAATGATTATATTCGATGGATCCCCTGATGTTTCAACTTGCATGTACTTCGGTCAATTTTCTTAATGCTTATTACGTGTTTGATGGAATTCCCAAATCTAAGTTCGTTAAATTCTTGCACTACTTCGTTAGTTGAATGCTTCAAGTTTTCCTTATGTTCTTGTATTTGATTCGGCTGCAATAGAGTAGGCTAGATTAGGTTTCTTTAATGTTCTAGATTTCATTCAATGGTTACTTTATGTTACTTTTAATTTCCTTGTCAAGTGTAGTTAGGTTAGATTATATCTCCTTTACTCGCATTGTCTTTCATTAATTAGGATTAGTTTTCATACTTGCTGTGCTATTTCGTTTTGTAGTCTTAGCGTTCAAATTCAAACCCCAGTTTCATATCCAAAATCCAGAAGCAATAACTTGGAATCCTAAGATTATTAACCTATCATTACATTCCTTGAGAGAGACGACTCGAGTTACTCTATACTGCATTAGTTTAGAGGAGTTTGACATTTTAATTGTATTTGATACTCGTGGTACGACACACGTGGTTATCAAATTTGCCGTCGTTGCCGGGGAGTGTACTGGTGTTTGATAATTTTAGGATTTGATTCTATTCTTATTTGCTTTATCTTTTTGTGTACGGGTGTTGCCATTTTGTTTGTTTTGTGACAAGACTGCAGGTTCAAAATATCTTCAAATGAACAGTTAGAGATCAAATTTTTGATGGAGTTAAAAGATATGTTTAAGAACGCTTATTCATCTACTTACCAGCAGCCGGGTCAACAATTTCAGCAGCAGTCATATTCAGATTTTCAACAACCAGATTATCAATTTCAGCAAGGGCAGCCACAATTTCAGCCTTTTCAAGAACTTCAGCAGCCCTATTCAGATTATCAGCAAAGCCAACATTTCAATCAACCACCACAACAATTTCAACCACTATTTCAGAATTTTCAGCAAGAGTACAATCCAAACTTTCAGCAAGATTTTCAGCCACAACAGCAGTTTCAGCAGAGCTTCCAAGATTTCCAACAACCATTCAATTATGATCAGCAAGGATGGCCACATTCACAGCAAGTTTATCAGCCACCATTCCAGAATTTTCAGCAAGATTTTCTATCTTCACAACCCCAGAATTTTCAACCTTTCAACCAACACTTTCAGCTAGCAGATCAGCAATTCCAGAGTCACATTCTTCAGCAACCTCCACCAAGGTATGAGGATACACAAAGTCAATTTACTGAGCCATATCCAACATATCAGAACCTACAGACATTCCAGGATGATCCTATGCCTTCATGGTTACATCTGGTGCAGCAACAAGAACCGGAGCTTCCACTCACTTTGGAGCCCTTTGTCACTCAATTTCTTCAACAAAGTGAGAGGAGTTTTCAGCAATTTAGTGCTCAGCTTGACACTCAATTTCAGCAGCTTAGCGCTCAGCTTCAGCAGCAAATTGAGAGGGATTTTCAGCAATGTAACACTCAATTTCAGCAGCATCAGGAAGACTATGGAATTTTTCAGAGTAGGACTGATGTTTCCAGTCAGAACATAGAGCAACCAATTGGACAGATATCCTCCATCATTAGTCAGATGCAGACTGCAGGGACCATGATTGATGTTCAGAGAGGATATTCTAGTTCAACAGAGGCAGCTGAGCTTGAGGTTGAATCTGATGTATTTTCAGTTACAGGTGACTCTATAGGTGTATGGGATTGTACTAAGCCCCAGGGACCACCTATATTGATTGAGATGCCTTCAGAGGATAGGTTTGAGAGTGTAGGGGATTGCACTGAGCCCCAGGGACCACCAACATTGATTGATATATTAGAAGATTGTGAGGATAAGTCTGAAAGTGTAGGGACTTGCATGGTGGAAGCAAGAACCCAAGAATCACCTCATCTCGTTGTATGTCCACCAGAACCTGAACCTGAGGAGGAGCCTCTGCATGACCAGGAGGAGGCTATGGATACATCTAATCTTGTAGAACCTCTAGGTATTTTTCAGCAAGACCAGGTAAGTGTTTCTCCTAATTGTTGTGAAAAATTCATGGATGTACCCAGTGTTGACTTTGTTGGTTGTGGTGAAATTTTTGATACATTTATTGGCTGTGATGCATGTCCTAATACATTCCTTATAGAGGATAATTTTGCAGAAAAACTCATGGAGGTACCTAAAGTTAATTTCATTGGCGGTGATGCATTTATTGATACACCTTATCTAGAGAATGATTATAAAAGATTCATAGAGGTACCCAAAGTTGATTTTATTGGTTGTGATTCATTTCTGGATACATTTTATGTAGAGGTGGTTTGTATTTCATGTCTTCCTTACCCTGCATGTGTACGGGAAGTATTTTCTATTCATGGTTTTGCAGGGTCTCGTAGGATTCTCGAGTGGGTGCTACAACTAAATAGACTCCAACCTCCTGGAAGGACTTCCAAAAAGCATCAAGAGGGAGGAGTTGCTCTTACCTTGACTTGTAGCACTTCACCTCTTAAGTGGACTTTGTACCTTAATCGTCTCCGACCACCAGAACCTCCTTATGCGAAGTTGAAGTGTGGGGGAGCAGTCCACTATGACATCGATCACGTGAGGAATGCTCTCTCAACTACCCAAACCCCACCACCACCGGGATGGATGCTACTCCTGAACTGACTCCAACCGCCAGGAATAAAGGGGTGTTTGTTCCTTTTCTTTCCTTTTCTTATTTGTCTTTATGTTTATACTTGCATATTTGTTTGCTTTTATACTTTGCATTCATACTTTGTTTCGTCATTCTGCATTTTGTTTGGTTTTGAATAAATCTTGTTTGATTTCGAGTTGTATCTTCTTACATGTTCCTTTATTATGCTTTGAGAATCATAAAAGATGGTTAAGTCTGACTATTGAGTTTTGGTTTCCTTGGTATGCTTGGGGATATTAATTGCATTTAGTCAGTTGTTGTGGTGATGTACTCTATCTTGTTAGATTAAGCATGACATTTTATTGTTCACCTAGTGAGGATATTGTCATGCCTATTCTTAATCCTCTTATGTGTGATAGCATTTGTGATACTTGACACTCTAGAACTTGCTTTGATTCTTTTCGAAATTACATTAGCATAAGCTTACATGAATATGATGGAGGCAAACTCTCTTGTTGATCTCTTAGTGTTCCCTCTACTTTGCTATTGACACTAGTAAGCATTTCACCTATTGTTTTCATGTTTCATTGTCTTTCCTTTATCAGATCTTCTCATTGCCATTATATTTTCACTGTCATATCTTTATTAGTTTATTCTTCCCTTGAGCATGAGAGCATGGGGTGATTGCATGATGAGTTACATTTTTATTTGTTTATTATTAGCCTCTATTATTGTGAGTTATAGATGTTATCATGCTTTGTCACATCATCTGAGGCAGGTTTTAAGTGTGGGGGAAAGATAAGTGTGTATGGACGAATGCTTGTTGAAAAAAAAAATCTCTCTGTGAAAAAAAAAAGAGAAATGAAAAAAAAAGTGAAAGAAAAAAAGAAGTGAAAAAAAAAGAAAAGAAAAGAATGGAAAAAATGAAAGAGAGAGAAAAAAAAACTCTCAAGCATTAGAGATTTTGTTAGTTATGAATAAGAAGGAATATTTTCTTGATGCATATTCTTTTGATATCATTGTTGAGAGAAATTCAAGAGTTAATTTGTTAATACATACATGTATTTTTAGAGATGTTTTAAGTGGTTGTGTATTGCATTGAGAATGTGCAAGGAGAATTTTGAGTTTGGATGTTTGGTTGAGTTTTTATTTTGGCATATGGTTTGATTGTTTACATCATGTTGATTACCCCAATGCTCTCATATGCTCTTTGTGATCTTCTTTGTTATCTACCTTTCTTATTCTCTTGTTAGCACATGGTTTCACCATTAGTCATTGAAAAGTCCTCTTGATTTGTGTACTTATGTTATAGTAGTGGAGAAGTAGAAAATAAGCAAGCATATGGTAGTGCAATGTCATGAATGCTTTGAGAGAACTCCACTTTCATATTTGTTATTTTTGTGAGCATCAGTGCATATATCTACCTTGTGAGGTTTTTGTCATGCTTAGTTTATTCAAGTTGATGAAATTACCATGCCTTTTGACTTATGTGAGAATTGGAACCATAAATACATTGATTCTTGAGACTTGATGATCCTAAGTAACCCTCTTTTATTATTTTTAAAGTATCGATAGGGGATGTAATGTTTGGGAGATATTTTACTTTCTTTTCTTATAGTTTTGTTTTCTTGCTCGAGACGTGCAAGAATTAAGTGTGGGGGTGTGATAACTAGCATTTTATGTCATTTTATTTGCTTATTTATTTATCATTTTTTTATCCTCTCGTACGTTTAAATCATGTTTATATCATATTTTACGATTATGATTTATTTTTGGAGCTCATTATAATTTTCCCTAAATTTTGGTATTATTTCATGATTTTTGTAGGGAATTAAAGATTTGACCTTGAACGGGTCAATTCAAATGAAGATAGGTCAATTTAGCCAACTCAAATTGAACCCAAGGCTTGGCTGGTCTGAACTGAATTGGCTGAACCAAGTGCTGGGCTGGGTTGAAAGGCTTGGACTGGACTTGATCTCTCCACGGGCCGAACCCAAGTGCTGGGATGCTGGGTTGAACAGGAGCTGGTTGGGTTGAACCCACGCGCAAAAAGGGCAGCAGCTTCACACGCGAGAGGATCATTTGCTTCTCATCCCGATCGATCTCGAGGGGCGACTCATCTTCTTCCTTCATCTCCTCCATCGACCACCAAGGGCCGGCGGTTTTTCCTCTCTCCACCTCGCTGCCGCCGGCCGGCCGATCATCCACCTCATCTCCACTCCATCTCTTCCTCCACCGTAGCCATCATCCGCAAGCCTCACGACGCAAGCTTCACTGGATGAACCCTAGCGCCGGCAACACCCCTTCGTAGTTGTTTTCCTTCACAGTTTTTAATTCATTTCTTTTTCTTCTTCACAGCAGCAGCTCTTCATCACGCCTTCATCGGATTGGGTTGATTGCTTCCTTCATCAATTATTTGATTGGTTTCATGTATTCAGTAGTTGCGTTGCTAGTAATTGTTCGTGTTAATTGGTGAATGATTGTATTCGATGGATCCCCTGATGTTTCAACTTGCATGTACTTCGGTCAATTTTCTTGATGCTTATTACGTGTTTGATGGAATTCCCAAATCTATGTTCGTTAAATTCTTGCACTGCTTTGTTAGTTGAATGCTTCAAGTTTTCCTTATGTTCTTGTATTTGATTCGGATGCAATAGAGTAGGCTAGATTAAGTTTCTTTAATATTCTAGATTTCATTCAATGGTTACTTTATGTTACTTTTAATTTCCTTGTCAAGTGTAGTTAGGTTAGATTATATCTCCTTTACTCGCATTATCTTTCATTAATTAGGATTAGTTTTCATACTTGCTGTGCTATTTCGTTTCGTAGTCTTAGCGTTCAAATCCAAACCCCGGTTTCATATCCAAAATCCAGAAGCAATAACTTGGAATCCTAAGATTATTAACCTATCATTACATTCCTTGAGAGAGACGACTCGAGTTACTCTATACTGCATTAGTTTAGAGGAGTTCGACATTTTAATTGTATTTGATACTCGTGGTACGACACACGTGGTTATCAGATGTTAAGCCGCTTAAACAGAGCCCCAAGCTCTGATACCACTTGTTGGTGCTTGGATGGCTAGAGAGGGGGGTGAATGTAGCCAGATACAAATTTCTTTCTCTTTTGAACTTTTAGATTTTCTGCTTGATCAGGTTAGTAGCAGCGGAAGACAAATACAAAACAGAGTATTGTAGAAACTAAAACCCTAAGCTAAGCACAAGCTCAAAACGCTAACAAAGAGGATTTACAAGGTTCGGGGATAACTTGCCCCTACTCCTTGGCGTGCCCGTGAGGTGGGTGATCCCTTGATCGTCGGCAGATCAAGCCTCGGAAATTCGGATATCAAATCCTCCTTCAAGGTGGAGAAACCTCTCCACACAAATGGTCTCAAAAGTATCAGGAATTAAGCACAGAGACAACAAGGAGATCTTACAAATCACTTACAAAGCACAAGGATGAGAATCGAAGAACAGATCACTGAGCACATCACAGCACCACCAACACAAGAGCTCCCAGCTCTTTGTTTGCTTGCTGATCCACTAGCGACTTCCTCCACAGACTCAAGGTTGCTGCTTGTCAAGAGATCGCTTCAAAGTGTTGAATAAATGCTCAAGAGTTGGATCAATTCGATTCCAGAGACTTCTTCGCCACCAAGCGCTTAAGTCTCTGCACAAATCCCAGGTCGCAGGTGCGCCTCTGCAGCTCCTAGCTGCCCACCAGCTTGTCTGCAACAACCTCAGCTACTCCTGACCTCATCTGGACTCACTGAACTTTCCAGCCAAGCCCAGGTCAGCTCGTCAGCTTCCAGCCGTTGCCAGCCCGCGCCATCCGTTGTAACCTGAGAAGAAGAAATGGACAAACCTGCTCCAAGGAAAGGCTCCCATTGACCCTCCTTGAGTGTTTGAATCCATCCCTGTCATCTGCACACTTAGCAGGTCATTAGCACAGCAAATAAACAGAGAATCACATATCAGAGCAAGGATCAGTAATGTATCAGTAGTAATCAGAACGTGATCAGAGCTCTAACAACGCTTTTGAATTAAAGCTGTCAACTACTGATCGGTCCCCGGACCGATCAGAGTGACTCCTGATCGGTCACCAGACCGATCAGGATGGGTCCAGACCGATCAGGCTCCCCAGTGAGAAATCAGAAATCGTGACTCCTTCATGATTGAGAACCAGACCGATCCAAGTCTTTCCAGCTTCGCAGTCCAAACCTCCTGATCGGTCCCCAGACTGATCAGGGTGTGGCCTGATCGGTCTGGGGTCCGATCAGGGTGTGGCCTGATCGGTCTGGGGTACGATCAGGACACCTCCTGACCGATCAGGCTCCAGCCTGATCGGTTATAGTGAGAACCTTACGACAATTGATCGTTCACTAGAACGATCTGAATAGTCTCCCTGATCGGTCACCATACCGATCAGGAGTCGATCAGTAGCCCAACAAGGTTACTGTGTGTTCCTTGATCGGTCACCAGACCGATTAGACATAGCTGGATCGGTCACCAGACCGATCCACGAGGGAACACCGTGCCAACTTCCCTGATCGGTCCCCAGACTGATCTAGGTAAGGTCAAATCCACTCTAAGTCAAGAGAACAGGCTCCCAGCCTTCCCTGACTTGTGCTCAGTCCCCCGGACCAAGACTCCATGCCTTGTCTCACTCACCGGGACTTCAACCTAGCTTCCCAAGCTAGGACATGACCCTCCAAGCCAGGGTTTCATCCAACCTAGCCCTCCAAGCTATGACCTGACCCTCCATGCCAGGGTTTCATCCAACCTATCCCTCCAAGCTAGGACCTGGCCCTCCAAGCCAGGATTTCATCCAACCTAGCTCTCCAAGCTAAGACCTGGCCCTCCAAGCTAGAGTTTCATCCAACCTAGCCCTCCAAGCTACGACCTGGCCCTCCAAGCCAGGATTTCATCCACCCTAGCTCTCCAAGCTAGGACCAGGACTTAATCCCAATCATCTCATTAACCTAAACTAAAATCGGTGTCAACACCAAAACAATAATCAGGGTTAGACTGCATCAACACCTAAGACACATAGGAATTTTCTTGTGATCAACATGTTTCCTAAGATTGTGTCAGACCTAGGGAAATTCAATATTTGTTGTACAATAATTTTTAAAAAGTCCTTAGTTTTTCCTAAATGTGTTCTTAATTTTTTTTAAAAAAAAGGGAGAGAGAATGTTTGAAAATCATTTTCTTAAAATTTTAAGCATTTTCAAAATGAGGGGAAAGGCTTAAGTTATATTTTTTTTTCTTTCAAAAACCTCATTGTTGGTGCAAGTTTTTCCGTTATTTTTTGATGTGTAACAAAGGGGGAGAGAGGAGCTTAAGTTAGAGATTTTCTCGATTTCTCCCAAGGATTAAGCCTAGATTTAACTATTAGACCCAACCTAACTTAAGATATTGTCAAACATCAAAAAGGGAGAGATTGTTGGTGCAAGATGCATCAGTGATGTCTTCCTCTAGTGTTTCGATGTTTAACAATATACTAAAGTTAGTGAAAATACACCAAAGGTTTAATCAAAGTGTTCAAGGGTTAAAACCAAATAGGACCTTATGTTTGGTAGGGTAAACCCAGGTTTGATCAGGTTGACAAATGATTAGCTAAACAGGATCTGATGTTTAGCAGAGTGAACCAGAACCCAGGGTTGGTCAGTTTGACCAAGGGTGTAAACTAAACCGGACTTGAGATTTGGAGTTATATTTATCTGAATGATGGAGGAAGTCTAGTCAGGATCATGATGACTAGCAAAGGAGCGATTTTGATGAAAGAAGTCCTGGTGAGTGAAACTGGGCACTAAATCTTGGTGAGTGAAGTTGGGTCCTAGCTATTGGTGCAAGAAGCATTAGTGATGTACTCCTCGAGTGTTTCAATGTTTAACAATATGCTTAAGTTAGTGATACATTAGAACAAGGAATGGTTAGCAAGAAAGGAGTACCAAAGTGAAGGAAAGTCCTAGTTAACCTAGACAATAAGTCCTGGTTCGAAGAATTGGGTACTAAGTCCTGATCATGGTTTGGGCACTAAGTCCTGGCCGCGGGCTGGGCACCGAAGACCTGACTGAGGGTTGGGCACGAAGTCCAGATTCGAGGAATTGGGCAATAAGTCCTGGCTGAGGGATGGGCATCGAAGTCCTGACATAGGGTTGGGCAATAAGTCCTGGTCGTGGACTGGGCACGAAGTCCTAGTGAGTAAAGCTGGGCAAATGTTCTGGTGAGTGAAGCTGGGCAAAAGTCCAACCGGATGGGTCGGGTGGCAAACTTCTCCTGAGACGAGTAGGTGAAAGGTGCGTTCCCCGGGAAGGGAACATAGGCGTCAGTTTGACCTAGGGGTTCGCGGGGAATCTGAAGTCAGAACCAAATCTTTAAGGCTAAGGATATACATGTGTTTGTCTTGTTTTTGTGTATCTTGCAGGTACCTAGAATTGGAGGCAAAGTAGGCAAACACACACAGGAAACAGCTGGAAAGCTGCTCCTGGGCGCCTGAATGGATACAGGTGCCCAAGAGCATTCAGGCGCCCTGGATGCCAGGCGCCTGATTGATTCAAGTGCCCTGGATCAAGTGCTTATCAACTGCTGCAAGTTCGGCGCGAAGATGAGGTTTGACCAAGGCTTGTGAGGTGCCCCATAACAACATAGGCGCCCGAGCTAAAGCTATATAAAGGGGTTCGACCCCTCAACTCAGGACATGAATTCTGAGATCATTCTAAGCAATCCGAGTGATGATAAAGCACTAAAGATGAAGCTCTGCGACCAAGGAGGCTCCAGGAGGAAGCGCGCGACACTTTGGAGTTCCAAATCGGCCGAGTCTTCGACCCTTTGTTTGGTTTGAATTTATGTTTCTGCATTTACTTTTCTTAATATTTTGATTGTAAATTGTGCACTGTAAGACGGGTTTCTCTTCCTCGGGAAAGTTCAGAAAGGAGATCATTAGTGGACGGACATTTTCTGTTCTTAGGCCTTGGATGTACTGACCCTAGGGGGTTGGGAACCAAGTAAATCCCGTGTGTACAAGTGTCTTTCATTTTCGTTCTTTATTATTTCCGATGCGCACTAACTCTCTGTCTAGAACGATCGAAAGACACGCTTTTGAAGAATTTTTAACGAGTCAATATTCACCCCCCCCCCCCACTATCAATGGCACTGGTCCCCACACTAGCGAGTGAAGCTAGGTTCGACTAAGTCCTAGTGAGTGAAGCTGAGCACTAAATCTTGATGAGTGAAGTTGGGTCCTAGCGAGTGAAGCTAGGTTGGACTATGTCCTGGTGACTGAAGCTGGGCACGAAGTCTTGGTCCGGTGGACTGAGCACTAAGTCTTGGTCGGGGATCGGACAACGGAGTCTTTGTCGAGCGAGGATGGCGGACAGAAGTAGAGACGGGTTGAGATCGGACGTCTCGAGATCTAAGTTCTCGGAGGGCGAGCAAAAGTCCAACTGGAGGTTCCGGTTGGCAAAAGCTTGGGATCGCGAAGAAAAGTAGAGAGGGTCGAGGTCGGACGTCTCAAGATTTGGGTTCTCGGAGTCTAAACAAAAGTCCAATCGGAGGTATCGGTTGGCAAACGCAACTTGTCCTGTATGGAGTAGGAGAGGACGCGTTCCCCGTGAAAGGGAGCATTAGGCGTCGGTTCGACCTAGGGTTTCGGGTGAAATCCAAAGTCAAAACCAATCTTTAAAGCTAAGATTATTTGTATATTTGTCTTGTGTTTGTTGTCTTGCAGGTACTTGGAGTTGGAGGCATGATAGGAAAGCAAACGTAGGAGAAAAATTTGCCTGGGAAGATCATCCAGGGAGCTTGTGTTGATATAGGCGCCCCAGGCATCAGGGCGCCCTCGAGGGTTAGGCGCCCTACATCCCAGGTGCTTGGGAAGGTCCAAGGTGCCTGGGATGGCAGTTCTATCCCTACGCGATGACCGCGATTGCGGATCAGGTTTTGACCGCCTATGAGGCACCTCAGAGGCCTCTAGGGCGCTGGACATTGCTATATAAAGGGGTTCGATCCATCAACTCAAAAAATCAATTCCATTATCTGCTAAGTCATTATGAGCGAAGAAAATGCACTAGAGACGAAACTCTGCGACCAAGGAGGCTCTAGGAGGAAGTGCGTTGCACTTCGGACTTCCGGATTAGCTGGAACATCGTACTGTTTGGTTTGCTTTTATTTACGAGTTGTACTTTATTTATTATCTTTTGCTTGCAAATCAAACTGTAAGTCGGGTATTCTGCACCTCCGGAAATTTCGGAAAGGAGACCAATAGTGGACTCACGGTTAGTACATAGGCCTTGGACGTACTGACCTTAGGGGATTGGGAACCAAGTAAATAAATCTCGCGTGCACGAGTGTTGTTTATTTTCATTCATTATTATTTCCGCTGCGTACTAACTCTTTGACTAGAATGAACGAACAACAAGTTTCCGAAGAAATTACGAGTCGATATTTACCCCCCCCCCCCGCTCTATCGATGGCACCGATCTTACAAATATCACATCTTTATCTTAGAGTGCCTCGTCATAGGTCCAGGGGTCAGGTTCATGTTCGCCAGGGACCAAGTCCGACCACTCACCCAAGAACATGAATCTATCGGGTTGTCTAACAACCCTCCCTCTACGACGAGATACTACTTGTGTATCCTCTATGACACGTGGTGCAGTCACTTGTCGTATGCCCTCCTGTACCGTTGGTACTGAGGATGGAACTTCCCCTTTTAACTCCTCAAGAATAATCCTACTCATAGGCTTGTGGTTCATCACATAGTCTTCCTCTAAAAATCAGACATTCATGCTAACGATCACCCTCTGATCTTTAGGACTATAGAATAAACCAGTTTTTGTTCCTCTAGGATAGCCTACGAACAAGCGTACTTCTGTACGAGATTCCAATTTATCAGTATCTCCCTTCAGCACATGTGTTAGACTACCACAAATCCGAATATGTATTAGACTAGGCTTTCGCCCAGTCCACAATTCTGTGGGAGTAGAGGGTACTGAATTAGATTGTACCAAGTTCAGTATGTACATTGCTGTTTCCAGAGCATATCCCCAGAACGAATCTGGCAACTCGGAGTAACTCATCATCAATCTAATCATCTCCATAAGAGTCCTATTCCTTCGCTCTGCTATACCGTTCTTGTAACGCCCGCCTTTTTCCCACACCTTATGATGTGGCGAGAAGGCGGCGTTACGCTAAACATACATGTACATATAAAACATCTTGATGCAGCGGAATAATTTTTTTTTCTACACATGCTTTTAACCATGCAACTAATACATGAAACATCTACACATGCCTAAATTTGTCATTCATGAACCTAGTATCATTGGACTTAGCATATTAACGACATGCATGACATCATGATATAATCATTCCATAGATTATTCATAATTACCATAAGTAGCAAGTAACTTATCCATAACATCATAAGTCTTAAGTCATTCATCAAGCATAACCATTATAAGCATAGCATAGCATCTAAGGAGGCATTTCAAAACCCAAGACATGCGATACATGTAAATAAAAGAATCCTTTGCCAAGTCACCGCCACACACACACATGCTCTTGCCCCTCCTGCTGCTTCCCTTAGTAACCTCTTGCTTGATCTGCAGTACGAGGAAAATAAGACTATAAGCACATAGGCTTAGTAAGACCCTTTCCTACTCACGAAAATCATACATCACTTAAACATAACCATATAAAGCATTTGACATAACATAATTCTGAACATAAAACATAATCATAGTCTTGGCGTAAATCATAAGCATATGAGCCACTACCATAACATGATTCTTAATATAAACATAAACTTAAAACATACTTAGCATGACACAATTCTTAACATACATGAGCATGAAACATACTTATCATGGCATAACCTACTTATTCATGAACATAATTCTTAGTATGGGCATAAACACATTCTTAACATAAGCATAAGCGTAAAACATACTTATCAGGGCATAATGCATAACATGAATGGATGCATGAGTCAAATGCGTATACATAAGGATGCTTTATTTAAAATCATACTTTTAAATACTTAAACATAATCATAACATCATTGGGGTCCCCGGCTTGTATCACATACATACATCATAAGCGCGCATTGATAAGTACCATTTTGTTGATTATTTTAGTTGCTAAAATCCATGTTTGACCCATGTTTTACTTGCTTAATTGTGATTTTACCCTAGGTTTAGGACTTCCTCTTATTTTGGACTTAATTACAAAATTGCACATATTTGGATTATTTGGCCACTAAATTTTTGATCTATTTTTGTAGGCATGATAGGATCCTGGACCTAGGGCATACTGGGTCAAACTTGAGTCGGAAGTGGACCCGGATCGGGTTATCAAGCTTCGGATTAATCTGGGTCGTCCGATTCAAAAGCGGCAAGATCTGAGCCATCTGGGACCATCTGAAGCAATCCGAGCTAGGGTTAGGGTTGATCACGCACTCTGATTATGATCTGAAGGTTTCATCCCAATCAGAGCTCATTCAACCGTTGGATCAAACTCGGAGGGCTTTAGATCGTCCATTCAAAGATTAGGTTGATATGGACCATCCGTTGCACATCTGGAGGATCCGAGCTACCACGAGGCAGATCCTGACCCCTGATCATCATCATTAAAGTTTGGATTAAATCAGAGCAAGATCAGCCGTTGGATTTTCTCAAATCAATCTAAGCCGTCCATTTCTAACTACTTAATCAAAATTTCCACAGGTTTCTCCTCGTCACGTCTCTACCGCAGTTTCTTCCTTCTTCGCATTTCTTCTTCATTTTTCAGCTGTTTCTTCAATCCAAGGGCCGCGACCACCATTTCTCTTCATTTATATCAAGTCGAGGTCACTGGGGAGAGCAATCGGTGGAGGTTTCAGCTCGAAATTGGACAAGAACAGAGCTGAGTGAGGGTTTCCTCAGTTCTGCATTTGATAGCTTTGATTTTGGTTTTGTCAAGTTCTTCATCAATCCAAGCTATTCAGAGGGGTTCCCTGAAGTGTTTGGATCATTCCCGCACCTTCATTTCAATCAGACAAGGCTGAATTGAAGAAATCGATTGGGATTTCCATCTTGAATAGAGTTTGAGCTGGAATGAATCGTGGATTCAGTTTTCCAGTGAATTGCTGAGCTTAGGGGTTTGAGGCCAAGCCTTGCGTGACGAACAAGGAAACCTTGAGCTAATGGAGTGATTGGGGTTTAGATTTCTTGTTGCAATTTCAGTTTCTAGCTGTAATTTTCGAATGCTGCAGTGTTTTGTTTCTGTCATTGTTTCAGATTAGTTAACTTCGTTTACTGCATTGTTCCAGCTTAAATTAGGGTTCAATCTTCAAGTTAAGTAGTTTAGGAATGTGTTTAGTGGATAATTGCTTTTAATTCGAGTTTAATTCTTGTTTAATTACTGCGTATCAGTTCCTTTTTCCCTGTTACAGTGTGTGTATCAACTTTCCAAGCTGCGTATCAGCTTTCTTCTCTGCAATTCCCTTGAGCTTGTGAATGCTTCAGTTTATTTCACTTTTAGTATGTTAATGTGGTTGATCTAAGTTGTTTCACTTTGTAGCTTCATTTCTGAGTTTTGTTCAGCTGAATTTCTGCACACCATTTCTGGATTTCTGTTTTGTTTTTGCCATTTGATCGATTCTTAATTTCTGCACTTCTCAGCTTGCTATTTCTGCTAGGTAACTCAATCTCTGCTAGTTGTATCAGCTGAGCTTCACATTGGAGTTTAATTGCATCTGAATTCAATTGTCATGTTCGATTCTTACATTCAAATTGCTGCTGCAATTCTGAAATTGAATCTGAATTCCCAGTCCACAGTTAAGCACTTAGCATCAGTTTCATGTTGGCACGTTGGTTTTCCTTTTTTGCATGTCTAGGTTGCCTCAATTTCTGCATGTTAGTCTCCATTTCTGCAATTTTAATGTATCCTTTCTGAGTTTCTAAATGTCGGTTTCATTCAGAAACATTTCAGCCATCTTTTGTTTTTAGTTTCCAATTTCTGCATATCCTTTGATGTTGAAACTCAGTTTCATGACCGGCAGTTAAGTTGTTAGTTCCTGTCTTTGTATCAAGCAAAGTCAGCATCAGTTTTGCATAGCAGCCCTTGTATCCTGTTCTGGAATTTTATGTCAACTGATTGCTGAAATTCCAATTCTGCAGCTAAGTCTCCATTTCTGCAATTCAATTTCGATTCTGCAATCCAAGTCATCTCTGCAATTTTTAGCTGAAGTTGCTGAAGTTTGTATCAAGGAAGCCTTGAATTTGAATTCCATTGAATTTGAAATCTATTGCTTGTTTGATTTAACATCCAAGTGAAGTTTAAAACTGCCATTTCTGCACATCAATTGGATTTATTCCTGCACATTTTATTTCTGCATTGGAGTTATTTCTTCTCATTCATTTGCTCCACATTAATTGCTTCACATCAGTTGTTTGATTTGCTTTGAAACCCTGCTTGTTTCCCAAAATTGTTTAACTGCACCAGTTGATTCAAATTTTCCATTGGGGTTCTATTCCTTTCATTGAGTTTTCATTCTAATTGCAACCAAACCCCATATTTTATTGAAACCCAAAAATATCAACGACAAATAAACACGAGCTCGAATCAAACAAACTCTCAACTAGTCCCGAGGAAAAATATGACCTGTGGCCCCTTTACTACGTTTTCATACATTGATTGCAAGAAGGGTTTCCAGCATTTTTATACATATCTAAATTTGAGACCCACTTTCGTGACACCTATCCCGGGTCCATCAAATTTTTGGCGCTGTTGCCGGGGAAGCAACTAGTTGATTTGTTTGATTTTTACATGTGTGCTTATGGGCATATCATTTGGTTCTATTTTCTTTTGCTTTATCTTTTGTATACGGTTGCTACCATTTTTCTTGTTTGTTGTGTGACAGGACTGTAAGATCAAAATGTTTTCAGATCAGGAATTCAAAATGTTTTCAAAGGGACAATCAGAGATAAAAGAGGCATTGATGGAGTTGAAATGTTGGTGTAAGGTGTTGGAATACCAACAAAAAAATAAAGCGCATTCATCTACTTACCAGCGGCCAATTCAGCCTACATTTCAGCCACCTCAGCCTCAATTTCAGCAAGGGCAGCCACAATTTCAGCCTTTCCAGCAATTTCAGCAACCAAATCAAGATTTCCAGCAGCCCTATTTGAATTTCCAGCAACTAAATCAGTTTTTTCAGCCACAGGTTCAACCATCATTCCAAAATTTTCACCCAAGTTAGAATTTTCAGATTGGGCAGCCACTATTTTAGCAATTCCAGCCCCAATTTCAGCAATCCTATCAACAAGATCAATCACCTTTTCAAGGAATTCAACAAGGGTACCAATTTAATTTGAATTTCCAGCAACCATGTCAATTTTCACAGCAATTTCACCCTTGCAACCAGAATTCACAGCCATACGATCCAAATTTTCAGTTTCAAAACCAGAATTTCCAGCCCACTCAATTTCAATGTTCACCACCACAATTTCAGCCTCAGATCTAAGATTTCCAAGGCTATAATTTTCAGCAATCTCCACCAACTTGTGAATCAAATCTTCAGCAATTTAATCAGCCTATTCAACCATTTGATCAGCCCCCACAGTCTCAATTTCAGAGCTCACAGCCTACTCTTGATTTTCAGCAGCCTTACGCTACATTTCAAGACCAACAAGAGTTCCACACTAACCAAGGAGGCTTTGAGAATCCTAATTGGAGTGAGGCTCAACAACAGAGGATGGTGGAGATGTGTCAACAAATTTTACAACAACAACAAGACATGGGAGGACGCCTTGGGAAATTGGTTGATCAATTGAATCAGATAAAAGCCCAAAGATCAGAACAATTATCTTCTCAAGCTGCTTTTAATTCTGAGGGCCCCAGAGTTGAGTTTATATCAGTTCAAGGTGACCCTAGTGCATGGCCAATTCCTTCTTCAAGTGATCTTGCACATTTGGTGGAAGAAGAAGAAGAAATCATTAAAATCAGGGCACCTACAGCATGCATTCCTCCAGAGATTCCTATTCAAAATCCATTTCCAAATTTTTCAGTTCAAGAAGAAGAAACTGAAGCTCCACGGGACCATTCTCATCTTTTATTTTGTGATAATAGTATTAGTGATGGTCCTAATTTTTCTAATGTTATTGTTGCAGATATTACAGGAGAAGCATGCATAGGAGATGATTCCATAAGTGTAAGGGATTGCACTAGGCCCCAAGGACCACCACAAGATTTAGAGGATGAATCAGAAAGTGTAGGGACTTGCATGGTGGAAGCAAGAACCCAAGGATCACCTGCTTTAGTTGAGTGTCCACCAGAACCTGAACCTGAAGTGGAGCTTGAACATGATCAGGAGGAGAACATAGATACATCTACTCTTGTAGAACATCCAGGTATTCTTCAGCACGCTCAGGTAAGTATTTCTCCTCTTTGTTCAGAAAAATTCAGCAAGGTACCTAGTGCTGACTTTATTGGTTATAATGAATTTATTGATATACCTTGTGTAGAAACTACTTGTGCAAATCCAATAGAGGTACCAAAAATTGATTTCATTGGTCGTAATGCAATATTTGATACATCTCTTGTAGATATGGATTGTGGAATAATTTTAGAGTCACCTATAATTGATGTTGTTTGTTATGATGAATCTCTTGATACCTCTTTTGTGGATATGGATAGTGAAAAATTTTTAGAAGTGCCTGAAATTGATGTTATTTATTGCGATGAATCTCTTGCTATATCTTATGCTGAGGTTGAATGTGAAAAACTTATGGAGGTATCTGAGATTGATTTTATTGGCTGTGATACATTGCTTGATACATCCTTGGTAGAAAATAATTGTGAAATTTCTATTGAAGTGCCAAAAATTGATTTCTTTGTTTGTGATGAATTTCTGGATGTATTTTTTGTAGAAAATAATTGTGAAAAATTTATTGAGGCACCAAGAATTGATTTCATTGGATATGATGCAGATTTGGATACATTTCATGCAGAGACTGAATTTATTTCATTTCTTTTTGACCTTGCACGCTTGAGAGAGGTATTACATTGTTTTGCAGGGTCCAGAAGACTATTGGAGTGGGTGCTCCATCTGAACAGACTCCAGCCTCCTAGAAAATCTTTCAAAAGGCATCTAGAAGGAGGAGTTGATTTTACTCTAATTCAAAGCACTCCACCTCTGACATGGGTCTTGTACCTAAATCACCTGCGACCACCAGAGCAAATTTTTGTAAAGTTCAAGTGTGGGGGAGTCCTAATTCTCTCAGCCACCCATGTTCCTCCACTACCACGATGGAGGCTACTTCTGGATAGACTCCGTCCACCAGAAATAAAGGGGAGACTGTTCTTTCTTGTATTTTCTTTT
Organism: Boesenbergia rotunda; assembly: GCA_024364735.1. Taxonomy (NCBI): domain Eukaryota; kingdom Viridiplantae; phylum Streptophyta; class Magnoliopsida; order Zingiberales; family Zingiberaceae; genus Boesenbergia; species Boesenbergia rotunda. Next base: position 107,428 of record JAGFNQ010008293.1, on the reverse strand, counting down.
ATTACATGTTTCATTTTTATGCCTTCTAGAATTTTTCATTAAATTGAGTCCTTGCTAATAAATGCATGAGTAGAGTAGAATGAATAGGAGTCATTGTAAATACCTAGTTATTTCTTTTGTCACTTTTCTTGCATTGACTAGGAAGAAATGTATCCCTCTAGGTTATCTTTATGTCATTTTAGAGTCTTTTGAAAATAAATTAAATTTGGTTGTTAAAACTTAAGGTTTGAGCTAATGGATGAATTCTTGGATGCTTGAGTACTATTTAGCTTTAGATTCTTAATTGAGGACATGAGATGAATTATTTTTGCCTAGTGAGAATTAGCCTTATCTTTGTGACACACATATGTTATTGTGCTCTAGAACTTGCTTAGGTTCTTTCAAAATCATATTTCAATGATTGGATCACATCTATAGAGACTAATCAATTTGTTTACCCTTCCATGTCAATTTTTGGCACTAATCATGTCTACTTTATTTGTCTTTCCTTATTCCTATTCTTAACCACACTTATCTTTGGACTTGTTTGTTTGAAATGTTTCTTAATGCTACTTTGCCCGAGACGGATAAAGATTTAAGTGTGGGGGAGTGACTAGTGTTTTGAAAAGATTTGGTATCAAAGAGGCATTTCAAGAAAAAAAAAATTTACATGTGCCAAGCTCAATTCGGTTGAAGAAGAAGAATTTGTGTGCCAAAGTCTAAGTGGCACACAAACATCCAATTGAATCCAAATTCCGGAAAAAGTCAAGCAATAAATTGAAGATCTAAGCAATGTTGTGCCAAGAAGAATTCGGCCGAATAAGAAAAGAAAGAAAAAAAAACAGAAAGAAAGAACAAACAACAAGTCTGTGCCAAGAAGAAGTAGACTCTTTGGATAGCATGTTTGATCAGAATGCATTGGACTTGCAACTGCTCTTTGCTTAGAAATCAGAAACATCCTGCCAAGGGCTGAATAGCAGCTAGACAGATCTGAAAGTAATGCAAAAATCTGTGTCAAGTGAGAAAATTGTGCCAAAGTTTCAAGTAGAGTTCATGTTTATGAATCGTACGCATGTGGAAATGCAAATCTGAAGTGGGTAATCCACTGCCGATCAAAACAGAAAAGAATCAGAGAATCTGTTTGGAATTTCAGATCAAAACATAGAAACAGAAAATTCTTTGTTGTTGCAGTGAAGTGCAATGGCCGGAACTCAATTGGAAGGGCAGTGGCTGAAATTCTCTAATAAAAGGTGATGCTAATTGCTTGAGAAATCAGAGCATTACAATAAGTCTGCCGTGGAGCTAGAATCTGAAGTAGAAGATGCAGAAATCTGAAACCAACCTGTACAAATCTGCAATTGAAGTGCAGATCATCAAGTTGAAACAAATGCAGAAATGTCTCAAGTTGCTGATATAACTTCTGATTTTTCTGATACAAACTCTGATGCTAACTGGTCTGAAGTGTTCCAAATGAAGGTTGACTCCATCACTAGGTTTGAGAGCAGAAAAAAAGAAAAAGAAAAAAAAACAGTTTGAGAAAAGAAGGAAAAAAAAGAAGAGAGAAACAAAATGGCACAATTGGAGTTTTGGCATTGAAATTTTCTCATCCGAGTCTAAGCTTTATTCCATTTCATTTCTGACTTTACAAGAAAGAAAGAAAGAAGAGAAAGAAGAGTGAGAAAAGAGAAGCAAGCTAAGTTGGCACGCAAAAGCAAATTGGCACATTTGAACAAATAGGGTTCTCTTCATCCAAATCAAAGGAATTATTCAAGTTTGACTTCGCCACACTTTTTGATCTCACTAGAGGACTGCAAAGAGGGCAAAGCACATTGGAAACATTTTTGAGCACTCAAGTCTTCCACTCCATCAATTTTCTATTTCCTTGACTTTTATTCCACTCCTTACCATTTTCTATGTTTTCATTTGTTTTTTGTAGATGATGATCCTAATCATGAATAATGGTGGAGAGTAGCCAATAAGCAAGCCTATGGTAGTGCAAGAAGCATGTGTGTTTGAGTGAGCTCTACTTCCAACATCAACTTAGAACTTAAGGAGAGAGCCACCAAAATTTTCCTTAAAAGGCTAGTGAGTTAAATTCATCTCAATGACTCATGAAAGATGAAAAGGCTAAGTTGTTGATTTAAGGACGAGATACTAATCCATAGAGCTTAGATTTTTGAGAATTGACAACCTTAGGTAATTTCTTTTCATTTGCTTCTAATTATGCTTAAGAAAATCTAAGGGATACATACTTAGTGATTTCGTGAGACGCTCAAGCTTAAGTGTGGGGAGTTGATAAGTACCATTTTGTTGATTATTTTAGTTGCTAAAATCCATGTTTGACCCATGTTTTACTTGCTTAATTGTGATTTTACCCTAGGTTGTAGGACTTCCTCTTATTTTGGACTTAATTACAAAATTGCACATATTTGGATTATTTGGCCACTAAATTTTTGATCTATTTTTGTAGGCATGAAAGGATCCTGGACCTAGGGCATACTGGGTCAAACTTGAGTCGGAAGTGGACCCGGATCGGGTTATCAAGCTTCGGATTAATCTGGGTCGTCCGATTCAAAAGCGGCTAGATCTGAGCCATCTGGGACCATCTGAAGCAATCCGAGCTAGGGTTAGGGTTGATCACGCACTCTGATCATGATCTGAAGGTTTCATCCCAATCAGAGCTCATTCAACCATTGGATCAAGCTCGGAGGGCTCTAGATCGTCCATTTAAAGATTAGGTTGATCTGGACCATCCGTTGCACATCTGGAGGATCCGAGCTACCACGAGGCAGATCCTGACCCCTGATCATCATCATCAATGTTTGGATTAAATCAGAGCAAGATCAGCCGTTGGATTTCCTCAAATCAATCTGAGCCGTCCATTGCTAACTACTTAATCAAAATTTCCACAGGTTTCTCCTCGTCGCGTCTCCGCCGCAGTTTCTTCCTTCTTCGCATTTCTTCTTCGTTTTTCAGCTGTTTCTTCAATCCAAGGGGCGTGACCACCCTTTCTCTTCATTTAGATCAAGTCGAGGTCACTGGGGAGAGCAATCGATGGAGGTTTCAGCTAGGAATTGGACAAGAACAGAGCTAAGTGAGGGTTTCCTCAGCTCTGCATTTGATAGCTTCGATTTCGGTTTTGTCAAGTTCTTCATCAATCCAAGCTATTCAGAGGGGTTCCCTGAAGTGTTTGGATCATTCCCGCACCTTCATTTCAATCAGACAAGGCTGAATTGAAGAAATCGATTGGGATTTCCATCTTGAATAGAGTTTGAGCTGGAATGAATTGCGGATTCAGTTTTCCAGTGAATTGCTGAGCTTAGGGGTTCGAGGCCAGCCCTTGCGTGACGAACAAGGAGATGTTAAGCTAATAGAGTGATTGGGGTTTAGATTTCTTGTTGCAATTTCAGTTTCTAGCTGTAATTTTTGAATGCTGCAGTGTTTTGTTTCTGTCTTTGTTTCAGATTAGTTAACTTCGTTTACTGAATTGTTCTAGCTTAAATTAGGGTTCAATCTTCAAGTTAAGTAGTTTAGGAATGTGTTTAGTGGATAATTGCTTTTAATTCGAGTTTAATTCTTGTTTAATTGCTGCGTATCAGTTTCTTTTTACCTGTTACAGCTTGTGTATCAACTTTCCAAGCTGCGTATCAGCTTTCTTCTCTGCAATTCCCTTTAGCTCGTGAATGCTTCAGTTTATTTCACTTTTAGTATGTTAATGTGGTTGATCTAAGTTGTTTCACTTTGTAGCTTCATTTCTGAGTTTTATTCAGCTGAATTTCTGCACACCATTTTTGGATTTCTGTTTTGTTTCTGCCATTTGATCGATTCTTAATTTCTGCACTTCTCAGCTTGCTATTTCTGCTAGGTAACTCAATCTCTGCTAGTTGTATCAGCTGAGCTTCGCATTGGAGTTTAATTGCATCTGAATTCAATTGTCATGTTCGATTCTTACATTCAAATTGCTGCTGCAATTCTGAAATTGAATCTGAATTCCCAGTCCACAGTTAAGCACTTAGCATCAATTTCATGTTGGCACATTGGTTTTCCTTTTCTGCATGTCTAGGTTGCCTTAATTTCTGCATGTTAGTCTCCATTTCTGCAGTTTTAATGTATCCTTTCTGAGTTTCTAAATGCCGATTTCATTCAGAAACATTTCAGCCATCTTTTGTTTTCAGTTTCCAATTTCTGCATATCCTTTGATGTTGAAACTCAGTTTCATAACCAGCAGTTAAGTTGTTAGTTCCTGTCTTTGTATCAAGCAAAGTCAGCATCAGTTTTGCATAGCAGCCCTTGTATCCTGTTCTGGAATTTTGTGTCAACTGATTGCTGAAATTCCAATTCTGCAGCTAAGTCTCCATTTCTGCAATTCAATTTCGATTCTGCAATCCAAGTCATCTCTGCAATTTTTAGCTGAAGTTGCTGAAGTTTGTATCAAGGAAGCCTTGAATTTGAATTCCATTGAATTTGAAATCTGTTGCTTGTTTGATTTAACATCCAAGTGAAGTTTAAAACTGCCATTTCTGCACATCAATTGGATTTATTCCTGCACATTTTATTTCTGCATTGGAGTTATTTCTTCTCATTCATTTGCTCCACATTAATTGCTTCACATCAGTTGTTTGATTTGCTTTGAAACCCTGCTTGTTTCCCAAAATTGTTTAACTGCACCAGTTGATTCAAATTTTCCATTGGGTTTCTATTCCTTTCATTGAGTTTTCATTCTAATTGCAACCAAACCCCAGATTTTATTGAAACCCAAAAATATCAACGACAAATAAACACGAGCTTGAATCAAACAAACTCTCAACTAGTCCCGAGGAAAAATACGACCTGTGGCCCCTTTACTACGTTTTCATACTTTGATTGCAAAAAGGGTTTCCAGCATTTTTATACATATCTAAATTTGAGACCCACTTTCGTGACACCTATCCGGGGTCCATCACGCATCCCTAAGTAAATACGAGGTAGCTAGTCTCGACCTACTAGGGTAGGAACAGCTATGGTAGTTCCAAAAATCGGGGCATTCTTAAGGTGCCCATCCCTGTTGGACAGCTACGGTAGTCCCAGAACCGTGGACAGCTACGGTAGTCCAAAATCGAGGCGTTCTTTAGGTGCCCATCCCTTGGACCCTTACTTCGGTCCGGTACAAGCCCATTTATAAAGTAAAATAACTATGCATGCTTCATCATTCATACTTGACATATCTTAGGACATAAACATAATCTTGTTACATGAAGCATGACATAAACATGCTTGGCATTTCATCATTCATACTTATTTCATAACATCATTATGCCTTCATCATTCATACTTATCATTCATACTTAAGGCATAAATATCATCTTCATCCATCTTCTTTATTCATAAAAATATGACATACATGCATAATCATGTCTCCAGGCATAAACATTATCTTGGTTCATAAAGCTTGCATGATCATGGTACATAACTAAACATGCAATTCATACATGATACATTTCATCTAGCATACATAATCCTAGTGTCCATCATAAAGCATGCATGGTAAGATACATATGAACATGATGCATATTTCTTAAGTACATGGCATTCATCATAGCACATGCATAGACCTTCATACACGTACATCTATTATAAGCATTTAACCTTCTACATGCATCATTCTATTTAACAGAACATACCCCTACATTAATTACATATGTTCATGGTATATGATCTAATTATTCTTGAGTAAAGCATAACATAGAACCTGACATACAAGGTCATGTTACATCACACATAAGCTAAGATTTTAGTAGTATAAAGATCCTTACTTCATGCTTAACGGTGTACTTACATCATGGTAACTTATAAACATGCATCCTTGAGACCTTAGCCCAATTCAAACCCTAGATTTGGGTCTTGGCCGAAACCCTAAGGGGACCATGAATCCATAAAAAAATTCACCTAGGTCATGATCAACATCTCCTACCTTACATATCATGTCATGGAAAACCATTTGAACCCTTGATTGGACTTAACCCTAAGTCCTAGGCCTGGACCATGTGTTGGCCGAAACCCTAGAAGGGTAAGAAGCCCATAGGAAAATTCATATAAATCACCATTATTACCCATAAGATATTATAGGAAACATACTAATCATGCTTGCAAGGTTGGAGTTTACACCTAGCCATGGTACCTTGATGTGGCCGAAACCCTAAGGGGGGTTTTAGGGTGCTACAAAACTTCCAAAATCATGCTTTTGTGCTTAACTTATCATGAATAAACATTAGGAAACATAATAGGGGTTTTCAAAATGATTTTTGCCTCAAAAACATGCTTGGCCGAAACCCTAACAAGCCCTAACCATGACTTTCTCAACATAACATGCCAATAAGAACTTAGATCATGACAAACCACTTGGAAGCTATCATACCATAGGTGAGGGGGTCTTACCTTCCTTGATCTTGCTTATAAACCTTGAATAAAAAGGTGAAAAGAAACCTCCTTGACCCTATACTTCTCCTTAGTCCTTGTAGCCTTGTAGAGGGTCTTGGATCATCAAGATAGAATTCTTTGTGAAGTTTTTTTTTCCAAGGGAAAAGAAACCTTGTGGGTTTCGGCTAGAGCAAGAAGGAAGGAGGAAAAATGACTTTGGTGGAAGAAGAGAAGGGAAAATGTAACTCCCATGCCACCTCTCTCATTGCCTTTATACCACATTAAGGAGGGCAAGTGAAGAGTCATGGTGTCTCTTCCCTTGATCACTCTTCCTTTTCCCTAAGCCTTAACCAAAATCCACTTCATCCTCTACTAGCACTCCCTTGCTAGGTGAATTGGTTAGTACATGCATGATGGTATACTAGGTCCAAGGTTCAATCCTTGGTGCATGCACTTTGTTTTTATTTTATTTTTATTTTTATTTTTCCTTATTTCCGAAAATTCCCCTAAAATTCACCCATGATCATGCTAATATTCCTAATTAAAACCCATTTATATTTATATTAAATTCTACCTAAAATCTACTAATAACCATGGTACTAGAAAAGCCCATATAAGACCCATTAGTATTTAACTTCTCAATTTAAAGGGGAAAATCATGGATAACTATACTAAGGTTCGTACTAGTATTTCTAGGCTCCTTCAAAAACTATTTAGACATGATCAATATTTTAAAGAAAATATTGAGAAGATTTTCCGGGTCGTTACAATCCCCCATACCTCGTGAAAGTTCGTCCTCGAACTTAGAATAGCTCCGGGTACTTGCGTCTCATCTCGTCCTCACGTTCCCAGGTAGCTTCCTCGAACCTTTGACTTTGCCATAGGACCTTGACTAAGGGTACCTCCTTGTTTCTTAGCTTCTTGACCTCCCGATCCAAGATCTGGATAGGTCGGCTTTCATAACTTAGGTCCTCCTGAACTTGTACTGTCTGTGGCTCGATCACTTGATCCATATTGGGAATACACTTCTTAAGCATTGACACGTGGTACACGTTATGAATAGCCAACATCTCTTGAGGCAGCTCTAGCTCATATGCCACCTTGCCAACTCTTTTCAGGATCAGGTACGGTCCCACATATCGCGGACTCAGTTTTCCTCTCTTCCCAAATCTCGTCACCCCTTTCATAGGAGCCACTTTGAGGAATACTAAATCTCCCACATTAAATTCCAGTGGTCTACGCCGGACATCTGCATAACTCTTCTGCCGGCTCTAAGCAACTTCTATCCGTTGTCGAATGTTCTGTATAGCCCGGGTGGTGCTGTCGATGACATCCGTTGTGAGCCCCATTTCCTTCTTTTCACCACCTTCGTACCAACAGATCGGAGACCTACATCTCCTCCCGTACAAAGCTTCATAAGGTGCCATTCCGATAGTAGCTTGGTAGCTATTATTGTAAGCGAATTCTGCTAAACATAGATATCGGCACCAACTCCCTTCGAAATCCAAGGCACAAGCTTGCAACATGTCCTCCAGCACATGATTCACTCGTTCAGTTTGCCCGTCAGTCTGAGGGTGAAAGGCGGTGCTGAATCGTAGTTTAGTGTCGAGAGACTTCTGAACATACTCCCAAAAATGCGAGGTAAACCGACCTTCCCTATCAGAGATGATGGTCTTGGGAACTCCATGAAGTCTGATTATCTCCTTAACATATAATTGAGACAGTTGCTCAATCGAATAAGTCATCTTGATTGCTAGGAAGTGAGCAGACTTCGTCAACCTGTCCACAATTACCCATACCGCATCATATCCATTTGCAGTTTTGGGAAGTCCTGAAATAAAATCCATAAAGATATCTTCCCATTTCATTCCGGAATCGGAAGTGGCTGCAGAACTCCTCCGGGTCGCTGGTGCTCTGCCTTCACCCGTTGGCAGGTCAGGCAAGTACCAACATGCTGAGCCACATCTCTCATCATACCGGACCACCAGAATTTCTCTTTCAGATCTTGATACATCTTGGTGGATCCCGGATGCATCGAATAAGGGGTTTCGTGAGCTTCTACTAATATCGCTCTCCGCAGCTCCGGATCATTAGGAATACATAGACGATCCCTAAGATAGAGTACTCCCCCGTTGGCGATATGAAAACCATCACCCTTTCCTTCTAGGATCTCCTGTTTGATTCTCTGAAAGCTCGGATCACCATCTTGTTTGTCCAATATATCCTCGAACAGCGTCAGTGATAATGTCATGGTAGAAAGCCATCCGGAGAAGACCTCAACCCCAGACTTCATAATTTCCTTTTTGAGTGGTCGGGGTAATCTAGATATGGATATCAAGGTGGCACTTGACTTCCAGCTGAGTGCATCGGCCACTTTGTTTGCCTTTCCTAGATGGTAGAAGATCTCGCAGTCGTAGTCCTTTACCAACTCCAGCCACCGGCGATGTCTCATATTTAGATCCTTCTGAGTGAAGAAATACCGCAGGCTCTGGTGGTTTGTATAAATCCTACACTGCGCTCCATACAGATAGTGCCTCCATATCTTAAGAGCGAAGACCACAGCGGCTAATTCTAGATCATGGGTAGGGTAATTCTGTTCATGTTCTTTAAGTTGCCTAGAGGCGTAGGCAATGACTTTATCATTCTGCATAAGCACAGCTCCAAGTCCCAGTCGGGAGGCGTCACTATACATGTCGAAGCCCTGGTTATTTTCCAGAAGGGTAAGAATTGGAGCACTTGAAAGTCTCCTTTCTAGCTCCAAGAAACTCATTTCGCAGTTTTCCGTCCATTCATATTTCTTATCCTGCCGGATGAGAGCAGTTAGAGGGGCTGCAATCCTTCCGAAGTCCTCCACAAATTTCCGATAATAGCCCGCCAGCCCAAAAAATCTTCTGATTTCGCTGGCGTTCCTCGGGCGGCTCCAGTTATTCACAGCTTCAATCTTTGTTGGGTCTACCATAACCCCATCTTTGGAAATAATATGGCCCAAAAAGCCCACTTGGTCATGCCAGAACTCACATTTGGAGAACTTGGCGTACAGATGTTTTTCCCGAAGAGTCTGTAGTACTATCCTCAGATGCTTGGCGTGCTCTTCTTGGTCTCTTGAATAAATAAGGATATCGTCGATGAAGATGATTACAAATTTGTCGAGGAAAATGCCCGTACCTTGTCCGGAAGGCCGTCTTCGGGATATCATCCTGTTTTACTTTGACTTAATGATAACCAGACCTCAAATCGATTTTCGAGAACACGGTTGCTCCTTTTAATTGGTCAAACAAGTCGTCTATCCTCGGAAGGGGATACCTGTTCTTGATCGTTACATTGTTCAGTGCTCGATAATCTATGCACATTCGCATAGATCCGTCTTTCTTCTTCACAAACAGTACCGGAGCTCCCCATGGGGAATGACTAGGGCGAATAAGTCCCTTATCGAGCAACTCCTGTAGCTGTTCTTGAAGTTCCTTCAATTCAACCGGCGCCATTCGGTAGGGTGCCTTGGAGATCGGGTTAGTACCAGGAACTAATTCGATCTCGAATTCCACCTCTCTATCAGGAGCTAACCTCGGTAATTCATCCGGGAATACTTCTCGGTACTCGCATACAACTCTGACATCTTCCAACTTCTGATCCTTTGTTTGACCTACGTCAACCACATGTGCTAGAAAACCAGTATATCCCTTGTCTAACATCTTCCGTGCTTTGAGAGTCGATAAGAATTTCCCGGTTCTTTTCCTTGGCTCTCCGATAAATTCAAACGTAGAATCTGCCTCGGGTTGAAAGACCACCCTTCGTTTACGGCACTCGACAGAAGCAGCGTATTTGCTAAGAAAATCCATTCCCATTATAACATCATAGTCCTGCATGTCGAGTACTATCACATCGCAGTAGAGTTCTCTTCCCGCGATTCCGACTGGCACCGCACGCAGCACGTGAGTGGATGTCATTATTCCTCCCAAAGGCAGGGTTGTTAAGAACTTGCAGTTTAAAACTTGTGGAGACATATCTATCTTCTTAGTGTAGAATGTAGAGATGAACGAGTGCGTTGCCCCAGTATCAAATAATGCGGTAGCATGCTGACTGTAAATAAGTATCTGATCTGTGACCACCGTTGAAGCATTCGTGGCATCCTCCTTAGTAATAGAGAAAACCCTGGCATCCACCATAGTTGGTGGGGCCTCCAATCTCCCTTGGCTCATCAGGGTACTTTCCGGCTCCGCTTGCATATAATGTAGTTTCGCGGGTGCACCCTGGTACTGAACAAGCTGTTGGGGAGGTGCCTGGTTCCTGGTAGGACAGTAAGAGGCCATGTGCCCTTCCACTCCGCAGATGAAGCACCGGTTCGTACCTTTGCGACATTCCCCGGGGTGCATTTTCCTGCATGTAGCACACAGGGGAACCCGGGATTGTTTATTTGCTGGGCCCCCTTGGGGGTTGTTCAATGGCTGTCGTTTACCACCCTGGTTCCCTTTCCAATTAGCGTTGGTAGTCTGAGGTTTCTGACCCCCTGAGTGTTAATAAAAGGAAGGAACATTAGGGATAATGAAAGATAACGAATTGAGAATCCCGGAGTGAACTTGATTCTTACTTTCATTTAATGCCTTCCTTTGTTGGTTGATATTGTTCAGGTAATGTTCGGTGAGTAGGGCACTACTAAACAGCTCCTCTGCAGTCTGCGGTCTATTAACTCCGCCGGCTACGTTCAGAGCTATTTCGGGCCACAACATCTTCAACATAAGTCGGACCCTTTCTTTCTCAGTGCGAACCAGCTCAGGGCATAGACGAGCCAATCGGTTAAATTTCTTTACATCTTCATCGACCGAGAGGTTGCCCTGTCGGAATTCCGTGAACTCATCATAATGTTTGTTTGTGACACACATATTGAAGAATTCTTCGAAGAACTCTGATTCGAAATCTGACCACGTCATCTGGTTCACCTGTCTCTTGGCCTTGACCCTTTCCCACCACATTCTGGCATCCCCAGAAAGGCAGAATGATGCACACTTGATCTTCTCATGTTCAGGCCAGTCCAGCAGCTCCATTGTACTCTCTACGGTTTTGAACCACGCTTGGGCGTCCCACGGTTCACCAACACCCGAGAAATTTTTCGGTTTCAGTCTCAACCACTGGATCAAATAAGCCTCTTGTCGTACTACAGTGGTCGAGCCTGTTGGAGGAGTTTGCGTAACCATAGGCGCGACGGGTGTAGCAGTCTGGTTCGCCGTTGGAGTAGTAGAATTTTCTTGTTGGTTCATCAGGGTATTAATGGTTTGCTGCTGCTCGGTAACTTGACGCTGAAGTTGGGTCACTAATTGCATCAGGTCAGGCGAGGGAGTAGTCTCATTAAGTCTGTTACTCTGTCTTCTAGCCATGCTTTCCTTCATGAAGGACAAGTATGGATAATATGAGTTATCGTTATTCCTACCCTCCATATTAAATTCTAAAGTATTAATTTCATTAAAATAAGTTAAAGTGTTGTTCACATTGCATATCCCAGAAGTACTTGCTATTATAAAGTATCATTCATACTTGCATATTCTAGAATCATAAAGAAAGAATCAAATATGCATAAAAGTACTTACTTGGAAGCGGCAGGAAGAAGGCTTGATGTGTGTGTAGTGAGATGGCAACGGCTCTGATACCAACCTATAACGCCCGCCTTTTTCCCACACCTTATGGTGTGGCGAGAAGGCGGCGTTACGCTAAACATACATGTACATATAAAACATCTTGATGCAGCAGAATAATTTTTTTTTCTACACATGCTTTTAACCATGCAACTAATACATGAAACATCTACACATGCCTAAATTTGTCATTCATGAACCTAGTATCATTGGACTTAGCATATTAACGACATGCATGGCATCATGATATAATCATTCCATAGCTTATTCATAATCACCATAAGTAGCAAGTAACTTATCCATAACATCATAAGTCTTAAGTCATTCATCAAGCATAACCATTATAAGCATAGCATAGCATCTAAGGAGGCATTTAAAAACCCAAGACATGTGATACGTGTAAATAAAAGAATCCTTTGCCAAGTCACCGCCACACACACACATGCTCTTGCCCCTTCTGCTGCTTCCCTTAGTAACCTCTTGCTTGATCTGCGGTACGAGGAAAATAAGACTATAAGCACATAGGCTTAGTAAGACCCTTTCCTACTCACAAAAACCATACGTCACTTAAACATAACCATATAAACCATTTGACATAACATAATTCTGAACATAAAACATAAGCATAGTCTGGCGTAAATCATAAGCATATGAACCACTACCATAACATGATTCTTAACATAAACATAAACTTAAAACATACTTAGCATGACACAATTCATAACATACATGAGCATGAAACATACTTATCATGGCATAACCTACTTATTCATGAACATAATTCTTAGTATGGGCATAAGCAAATTCTTAACATAATCATAAGCGTAAAACATACTTATCAGGGCATAATGCATAACATGAATGGATGCATGAGTCAAATGCGTATACATAAGGATGCTTATTTTAAAATCATACTTTTAAATACTTAAACATAATCATAACATCATTGGGGTCCCCGGCTTGTACCACATACATACATCATAATCGCGCATCCCTAAGTAAATACGAGGTAGCTAGTCTCGACCTACTAGGGTAGGAACAACTACGGTAGTTCCAAAAACCGGGGCGTTCTTAAGGTGCCCATCCCTGTTGGACAGCTACGGTAGTCCCAGAACCGTGGACAGCTACGGTAGTCCAAAACTGAGGCGTTCTTAAGGTGCCCATCCCTTAGACCATTACTTCGGTCCGGTACAAGCCCATTCATAAAGTAAAATAACTATGCATGCTTCATCATTCATACTTGACATATCTTAGGACATAAACATAATCTTGTTACATGAAGCATGACATAAACATGCTTGGCATTTCATCATTCATACTTATTTAATATCATTATGCCTTCATCATTCATACTTATCATTCATACTTAAGGCATAAACATCATCTTCATCCATCTTCTTTATTCATAAAAATATGACATACATGCATAATCATGTCTCCAGGCATAAACATTATCTTGGTTCATAAAGCTTGCATGATCATGGTACATAACTAAACATGCAATTCATACATGATACATTTCATCTAGCATACATTATCCTAGTGTCCATCATAAAGCATGCATGGTATGATACATATGAACATGATGCATATTTCTTAAGTACATGGCATTCATCATAGCACATTCATAGACCTTCATACACGTACATCTATTATAAGCATTTAACCTTCTACATGCATCATTCTATTTAACAGAACATACCCCTACATTAATTACATATGTTTATGGTGTATGATCTAATTATTCATGAGTAATGCATAACATAGAACCTGACATACAAGGTCATGTTACATCACACATAAGCTAAGATTTTAGTAGTATAAAGATCCTTACTTCATGCTTAACGGTGTACTTACATCATGGTAACTTATAAACATGCATCCTTGAGACCTTAGCCCAATTTAAACCCTAGATTTGGGTCTTGGCCGAAACCCTAAGGGGACCATGAATCCATAAAAAAAATCGCCTAGGTCATGATCATCATGATCAACATCTCCTACCTTACATATCATGCCATGGAAAACCATTTGAACCCTTGATTGGACTTAACCCTAAGTCCTAGGCCTGGACCATGTGTTGGCCGAAACCCTAGAAGGGTAAGAAGCCCATAGGAAAATTCATATAAATCACCATTATTACCCATAAGATATCATAGGAAGCATACTAATCATGCTTGCAAGGTTGGAGTTTACACCTAGCCATGGTACCTTGATGTGGCCGAAACCCTAAGGGGGGTTTTAGGGTGCTACAAAACTTCCAAAATCATACTTTTGTGCTTAACTTATCATGAATAAACATTAGGAAACATAATAGGGGTTTTCAAAATGATTTTTACCTCAAAAACATGCTTGGCCGAAACCCTAACAAGCCCTAACCATGACTTTCTCAACATAACATGCCAATAAGAACTTAGATCATGACAAACCACTTGGAAGCTATCATACCACAGGTGAGGGGGTCTTACCTTCCTTGATCTTGCTTATTAACCTTGAATAAAAAGGTGAAAAGAAACCTCCTTGACCCTATACTTCTCCTTAGTCCTTGTAGCCTTGTAGAGGGTCTTGGATCTTCAAGATGGAGTTCTTTGTGAAGTTTTTTTTTCCAAGGGAAAAGAAACCTTGTGGGTTTTGGCTAGAGCAAGAAGGAAGGAGGATGAAATGACTTTGGTGGATGAAGAGAAGGGAAAATGTAACTCCCATGCCACCTCTCTCATTGCCTTTATACCACATTAAGGAGGGCAAGTGAAGAGTCATGGTGTCTCTTCCCTTGATCACTCTTCCTTTTCCCTAAGCCTTAATCAAAATCCACTTCATCCTCTACTAGCACTCCCTTGCTAGGTGAATTGGTTAGTACATGCATGATGGTATACTAGGTCCAAGGTTCAATCCTTGGTGCATGCACTTTGTTTTTATTTTATTTTTATTTTTATTTTTCCTTATTTCCGAAAATTCTCCTAAAATTCACCCATGATCATCCTAATATTCCTAATTAAAACCCATTTATATTTATATTAAATTCTACCTAAAATCCACTAATAACCATGGTACTAGAAAAGCCCATATAAGGCCCATTAGAATTTAACTTCTCAATTTAAAGGGGAAAATCATGGATAACTATACTAAGGTTCGTACTAGTATTTCTAGGCTCCTTCAAAAACTATTTAGACATGATCAATATTTTAAAGAAAATATTGAGAAGATTTTCTGGGTCGTTACAGTTCTGTTGGGGCGTACCAGGTGCAGACAATTGGGATTGAATCCCAGCCTCTGATAAGTATTTTCTAAACTCTCCCAAGAGGTACTCGCCATCACAATTCGATTGTAGTGTCTTGATACTTTTACCTTGATATTTCTCCATATCAGCCTTGAATTCTTTGAACTTATCAAAGCATTCAGACTTGCGGCGCATCAAATAAATGTATCCATACCTTGAATAATCGTCTATAAAAGAGACGAAATATTCAATGCCACCTCTTGCCTGGATAGACATAGGACTACACAAATCAGAATGAATCAATTCTAACACATCTTTGGCTCTATACCCCTTGGCCTGAAAGGCCTCTTGGTCATCTTACCTTCCAAGCAAGATTCACAGGTTGGGAAGTCTTCCACCACCAATGAACCCAAGGGCCCATCGGCGTTCAACCTTTGAATCCTACTAAGGTTAATATGACCAAGTCTTAGATGCCAAAGATATGTTTGGTTCATCTTCGAAGGTTCTTTTCACTTATGATTAGACGATGAGTTATTTACTTCTATTTGCATCGTGGGAGATTTTGGTTTAAGAGTGTACAAATTGCCAACCATCGTACTAAAACAGATAATCTCTCTATTCCCTTTTATAACAACTCTATCATTAAAAAAATAGAATACCCATCTTTTATTAATTTAGAAACTGAAACAAGGTTCTTTCTAAAATAAAGGCAATTTCTTAAAACCAAAACTTTATTTCTATCAAACGATAAATAAATGTCTCCCACTGCAATAGCCGCCACCTCTGTAGCATTGCCCATGTAGACGGGAATCTCTCCATCAGCTAGTCGTCAGGTTTCTTGGAACCCCTACAAAGAATTGCAGACATGATCAGTGGCTCCCGTATCTACACACCAGGTATCGGTAGATAACACTGCTAAGCATGTTTCAACAACTAAACAAGAAGATATACCTTTATCTTGACGACGGGGAAAGTCCGCCTTCCAGTGTCCAGTCTGTTTGCACGTGAAGCACTTGTCTTTCGGCTTCTTCATGCCAACCTGAGGCCCCTGAGATCTTGCCTTCTTGCCACACCTTGTTTCTTCTTCTTCCTGCCTTTCAGCCTAGATGTAGAAACCTTCTAAGCAACCAAAGCATGAGCACTCTGATGAAAAAGCCCCTCTGCCGCCTAGAGTTCTGTCAGAAGTTCCGCCAATGAATATGTACGTTTGTTCATATTGTAGTTCAGGCGAAACTGCTCAAAACTCCTAGGTAGAGACTGGAGAATGATATCGACCTGCGTTTCCCCATTGATCTCTACTCCAAGGACTTCCATCTCATTGAGATGTGCCATCATTTTAAGGACATGATCCCTCACGGGTGCCCCTCAATCATGGTGGTCGTCATCAAGTTCCTCATTGCCTCCTGCCTAGCGGCCCAATTCTGATGTTCGAAGAGTTCTTTGAGATTGAACATAATATCATAAGTAGTGGAAAAAGCCTGATGCTGATGTTACAATATATTTGACATAGAAGCCAAAATGTAACACCGCGCCATCTCAACTACTTTAATTCACTTTTTATAGCGTTCCTTCTTCTCTTCATCAGAATTCTCGCTAGGTTTTTCAAGACAAAACTCGAAAAGTATGAATTTGTACTCCTCAACAGTTAGGACAATATCCAAGTTCCGTTTCCAATCGATATAGTTAGGGTCCGTAAGTTTATTTTTTTTCAGTATTACAGCTAGTGGGTTGAAAGTCATTTTGAAATTTCCTGAGAATCACAATGATCACAAATTTTAGATTTCAAAAAATATTGATTCCTCAAACAATAAATTTTAAAATCAACCAACATCTCAAAACACCGAGAATATCGCATGCCACGATAGTGTAGACGTATATGAATTCTATATTTGTAAGAGGCAGTTTTACCCATTAATTTTATTATCTTGTCAACCTAACTTTTTGACAAATAAAATTAATAGTTGTTCCTCTTCGGCCCTAAAAATTAATAGTTGGTTCCTCTTCGGCCCTAAAAATTAATAGTTGGTTCCTCTTCAGCCCTACAAATAATAGCAGTGACTCCGATGGGGAGGATACTATTATTTGCATTTAAGTGTTTACCATTACACGATACTAAGACAATTATATTATCTAGGATTATGTGTCGTCCAATGAGGAAAATCACACGCTCCTAAATAACTTCCTATAATCATGTCTGACCTAGTGATCCGCAGAACAAGCTCATCTGATATGGAGGAAGGCACTCAGAGCCAATGTGAATGCTTGTTTGCATCACATGTCAAATTAGTAATGGAGATCATGAGACTCTTAGGGTGTCTTCCCACTTAGTTATTTTCACATGCATGCAAGACAAGCATATTAACTAAAAACAATAAATAAGAAAAAACTAATTTTTCCAACTATTATGACTTTAGTTTTCAATATGCCTTCAGTCGTGTCGCCACCTCGTCTGCTCCTCCCTACACCATGCGCAAGCCACCATGAAGGCATCTCCGAGCCGATATAAAATGCTATTTAATTTACATCCATCGATCCTATATTCTACAAAGGAGTGTACAACAAGTCTAGATCAAAAGTAAATCAAAAAGTTCGGCTAAACAATTGTCGTATTTAATTACAAAAATTAAATTTCAAATTTAGTGTCGTCAACCCCAAGGATTCAAATAAACTTACATACATGCACACACAATCACATACAAACATATTTAGCCATAATAGTCGGATCTCGTGTCTGCAACCAAAAAGTTAGCCTACACACATCCTACTATTATCTGGCAAAATAAAATATATGATAAAGTGCAAAAATGTAACCTAATCTAAAACACTCAAACCCGGAAACCATTAGCTCTGATACCAATTCTTGGGTTTCCTGATGGAAATTCTGGGTCGCGCATGGGAAACCTTTCCATGTCCACAGATTAAAATTTTTAATCCAAATGGAGAACAACCTCCCAAATGACCATCTCATCATCGTGCTAACTGATTCGAGCGACCGCTTGAACAAACGTGTTGTTTTAGCATTCAAACTCGGCCTACCGATTAGCCGCGAAATAGACGATGAGTGGACCGTCGATTTTTGTGCTTATCATTGGGGTCCAAGATTATTA
Source organism: Boesenbergia rotunda (assembly GCA_024364735.1). Taxonomy (NCBI): domain Eukaryota; kingdom Viridiplantae; phylum Streptophyta; class Magnoliopsida; order Zingiberales; family Zingiberaceae; genus Boesenbergia; species Boesenbergia rotunda. Next base: position 89,108 of record JAGFNQ010008293.1, on the reverse strand, counting down.
TCAATATAAAATGATGAACAATAATCAAACAATTAATTAAACTAGAACAAACAAGATCAAAGGAAACATGAGAGAAGATATACCTTCCCTTTTACCTCGCGATCTTCTACTGTATGTCCTATCCCCTTCTTGGATGTTGTGTGGGCGATGATCCTCCAAGAACCGAAAGCCACCAAAACTCTCCTTCCTTCTCTTCTTGGTTGCGCCAACTTAAAGAAGGAAAAATTCCTTCTTTCTTCAAGATGTGCCACCGGTCAAGAGAAGGAAACCCTCCTTCCACCTTGCGCCGTCCACCGAGTAGACAAAGGAGGAAGAAGAAGATGAAGAAGAAGAAGGGAAAGAGAGAATCCTTTCCCTCTACGCCAAGCCACCCGGTCTCCTTCCTTGTTTGTGCCGACGCAACCACCTCCTTCACTTTTGTGTTTGCACCGCAGGCTAAAGGAGGAGGCAAGCTTTTCCTTTTCTAGACCAAGCCGCAAGCATCAAGGGGAAGAAGGATAGAAGGGAAGAAGAAGATGAAGCAAAGAAGAGATGTGTTCTCTTCATTGTCCGCCCCACCCTCTTCTTGTTGTGACCGGCGCCCACAAACCCTAGGAGAGAGAAAAGAATCCAAGGCTTGGATGTCTTCTATTGTGTCTTGGTATCATGGCTAAATAGGTATATATAGGCTACAATAAGGACCATGAGGAGGAGTTGGGTCTTGGCCACCTAATGGATCAAGGCCCAATCCATTAATGATGATCTATTCCACTAAAGGATCATCATTGATCTACCTCACCAACCCCCATATTTAAATATGAGTTCTACCTATTATGAGTACAATAACTCCCCGTGTTTAAGATATCAAATATCCGTTAATTAATTAAATTACTGACAATTTAATTAATTAACATCTAACTCCTTGAGTAGTACCACTCAACCTTATCATCATGTAGGACCAAGTCCACCTGCAGGATTTATCATGATAAACTTTATGAGCTCCTAAAGGGGACATCATCAACCCGACTCACCAGGACACAGTTTCCTTCTATAATCAATGACACACCATGTAAATAATATTATTTCCCAACTTACTGGGCCTATCGATTTAACAAATAAATCTCGACCATTGGTAAATCAAAGAAATAAATATTAAGTACATGTGCTCGTTATTATATCAGAATTAAGAGCATGTACTCCATAATAACTGAGGTCTAATTCAATTATAATGTCAGAATAAATTGAATCACCTCTATGTCGGTCCTGCTCAATACACAAAGTGCACTAGTGTAATTCTATGGTCAAGATAACCCAATACCAAATTACACTACAATCATCCCAATGGTTTGTCCAAATCCATCTCAGTTGTGAGCCTCTACTTATACCTTACAAGAGACTGATAACATGATCTTCTGTGTGACACCACACACATGTTATCTATAATGTAAAGTATTAGACAATATGCACATAAATAACTAATATAAATATGCAAACAGTGATCATGTGATTCTCTTTCAAAATGTAGATGTCTATATAAAAGTAAGGCTTTTAGTATACATCCTAACAGTGTTGACCCACCAAAAGCTATCACTTCATCCTATTGTTGGAGTTACAAGGTTGTAAACATAGTCCCACATCGAAAACACATGGGAAAGATCATAGGCTTATAAGAAAAAAAGATATCTCCATTGGCATGAGGCCTTTTGGGAGAGCCCAAGAGCAAAACCATGAAGACTTAGGCCCAAAGTTGACAATGTCATACCATTGTGGAGATATCTAAATTCCTTTTGGTCCTAACAATTGGTATCAGAGCTAGGTCGCTCTTCACTCGACTAACCGCCGGAGAAGCACAAGCTATAACCATGATCCATATCTAATCATGTGGGTAAAGCCTTGAATAAAGGATGTGTGGGCTCCCGTGTCTTGATCAAGAGGACCAGACACCAGGCAGAGAAGTCCTAGTTGCGGCTAGGCATTGAAGCCTCAGTAGGTCGAGTGGACTGAGGGGCAGAAAGTTTTGGTGGTTAAGGATCGGGCATCAAATGGAAAAGGGTTTTTGCTTGGGGGGGGGGGGGCTTGTGGTCCTTTATTTAAGGGGAGGATTTTGGGGTTGCAAGGTTACAAACATAGTCCCACATCGAAAACACATGGGAAAGATCATAGGCTTATAAGGAAAAAAGATATCTACATTGGCATGAGGCCTTTTGGAAGAGCCCAAGAGCAAAACCATGAGGGCTTTGGCCTAACGTGGACAATATCATACCATTGTGGAGATATCTAAATTCTTTTCGGTCCTAAAAATTGGTATTAGAGCTAGATCGCTCTTCACCGGACTAACCGCCGAAAAAAGCACGAGCTATAATCATGATCCAGATCTGACCATGTGGGTAAAGCCTTGAATAAAGGATGTGTGGGCTCCCGTGTCTTGATCAATAGGACTAGACACCAGACAGAGAAGTCCTAGTTGCGGCTAGGCATTGGAGTCCTAGTAGGTCTAGTGGACCAAGGGGAAGAAAGTCCTGGTGGTTAAGGATCGGACATCAAACGGAAAGGGTTTCCGCTTGAGGGGGGCTTGTGGTCCTTTGTTTGAGGGGAGAATTGTTGGGGTTGCAAGGTTACAAACATAGTCCCACATTGAAAACACATGAGAAAGATCATAGGCTGATAAGGAAAAAAAATATCTACATTGGCATGAGGCCTTTTGGGAGAGCCCAAGAGTAAAACCATGAGGACTTTGACCTAAAGTGGACAATATCATACAATTGTGGAGATATCTAAATTCCTTTTGGTCCTAACACCTGTTACACACTGAGGTGATTAAGGAGACAAAATATTTTTCAAGCACCTAGATCAGCTATTTTAGGTTTTTGATTTTCTACATCATAGAGTTATTATAAAAAAATACAATAATATGAAATCAAATTATTTGACAGTCTTCGAATCATCTGATCTTGACTTTCATATTTTAACTGAAATGCTAGGTTGAACCGATGCTTATTGTTCCCTCAATAGGGAACGCATCCTCACCTACTCCTCTCAAGAGAGTTTATTTGCTCCCAAACATTTGGTCCTCTAGACCTATTTGGATTTTTGCTCATCATCTGATCTTGACCTTCGAGACTTCCCAATAGATGTTTGGTCTTCAACCTAGTTATACTTCTTCCTGGTATCCTCAACCCTTAAGGCTGCCCACCTAGTATCCTTGATCCCTTGGACTTTTGCCCGATGTAATCGATCCGTGAAATCTTCTGCCCAGTCCACTCGACCATGACTTCTTTATGGAATCCACTCGACCAATACTTCTTGCACAATCTTCTTGACCAGGACTTCTTTACTTAGCCTCAACTAGGACTTTTCCTGCATACTTAGTTAACATTGTTAGATCACACATCAACTTCTCTTTGAATCTTTACTAACATTAAAACCCGGTTCGATTATCTGGTGCTCCCTGCACCAACATTCTCCTCCATTCTTGTATGAGTTTTCTTCTTCTTTGAAAGGTTTCGAAGAGAAGAGCTATAGTGGATTTCCTATTAAATAATCAAGGGTCTCAAGCCTTGGAGTACTAGTCACTAGACTACGAACTAAGTAAAAAACAATCTATGTTTTTGTATTGTTCATGTTTTATTCCACTGCTATCTAACTTTCATTTATGAGAAATGAAAAATATTAAAACGATCGAGATTCACCCCCTCTCGACTTTTATGATCTTATAAGTTAAACTAAATGTTTGGCAGGTAAGTAAAGTAACACTCTAGAGAAGAAAAGTCCTTCTAAAAAGGTGTGATGATGATGTGTTCTCACTTTGAGAACAACCTTAGATGTTGATTTGACTAAAGAAATTAACAGAGATTTTTAAGTTGGGATATGACAATCGTATTATCAAAATGAAACATGCATAGATAAACTATTTCTAGTTCTGTTTTGTAGGACTATTATTATTGTTGTCCTAACTGTCGATTGACCGAATAGGATGGTTCAGCTGACTGATTCAAAAAAGATAAGCACACATCGAAGTCAATTTGAGCTCAAAAGGAAACATTGTTCAATTAACTGATCAAGATAATCAGTCAACTGAACACATATGGAAACTGAAGATCGTATATGATCGGATCATATAACAAAGGAATCCTTGGGGTTTAGCTGGCTGATCTGTAACACCCAATAATTTTCTGGTATTATTAGGGATTTTTCGGAATTTTTCTAGCATTTTTCAGAATTAAAATAAAAAAGGAAAAAAAATAATAGGGGTCGGGCGGAGTTTGATCCCACGACCACAAGGCAAGCAAAGTCTTAAGGGCGTCCGGGCAACCAGCTAGGCAAGGGTATCAAGCAAAGAAAAGGATGAAGCGAAATAATATTATAGTTGATTTAGCCCGTTTCATGAAGAGGTATTTAAACTTCCACTTAAGTCACGTTAAGACGCGATTAGGGCTTGGAGGAGGCTGCGCGAACAGGGGAGGGAGGCTGCGAAAATAGGGAGAAAAGAAAGGAGTTTCCTTACTTCCTCTTCCTCCTCTTGAGTGGAGAACCTAGGGCTTCTTCCCTAGGGCCAAGAAGTGGAGTTTTCTTGCAAAGGAAGAGGAAAAGAACCCTACGTTAGGAATTTCGAGAAACTTAGTGAGTTTTCTTCAAGAAAAGGGTAAGTAAATCACTCACCTGCAATAGAAGTAGTTTCGTAGGTAGTTTCTCGTTGTAGAACCATGATTTTGTGATCTAAGTGCATGCTTTAAGAATATTGTTTTATTGTGTGATTTAAGTTTCTAAAGAATACATGTTCTTATTATAGAACTTGAATTTGAGTAGGTTTGTATGTGTGATCTAAGTATGATATGACCAAGTTCTTGAAAAGTCCAAAAATGAGTTTTGGGTTAAGGGCACACATGGTGCTCGATGAAAGTTCCAAGTAAGAAAGGTAAAGTTTTGTAGTGCAAAAAGTTATGCAAAAGGAAAGATAGCTTGATAATTATAAGTTTTATGAGTAAGAAAGTATTTTACTTTTGTAAAGTGACATGTACCGGGCAAAAGAGAGGCCCACAGAAAGTTAGAAAGAAGCTCTAATAGGGTACGGTGGCTAGCTACCCCGAAACCTATTAGGGATGCGCGCATTGATACATTGATACCATAGTACAGTGTCAAGGCCTGAGAAAGTTGATTATTATTTTGAAGTATATGAGTATATGTAAGTGTTTTCAGTTTAAGCATATGTTTTGCTATGTATGTTAACATTGTTATGTTACAAGCATGTTAAAGAGTAAGAGCAAGGAAGTTAATGGTTTAAAGTATGGAAATGCATAAGTAGCAAGTCTCAAAAGAAATTATGAGCATGTTAGATTTGCCAATGTTTTAATGCTAGTAAATGTTTTCAAGCATGATTGAGCATGATAAGTATGTGAAAGTTTCCATGTGTAAGTATTTCAAAGTGCATGTGTTTTGAAGTAAGCATTATTTGAAAAGAGCATGTTTATCATTGATCGCATGGATTTGTGAGTTAGGATTTACTTATTAAGCAAATCGCTTATTAGTTGCATTTCCTTCTATTGCAGACAAAGGTAAAGAAAAAGCATAAGCTAGGGAGGCGAGCGGGACTTGCGTTGATGTCAGTGGCGGTGGAACCGTGGGAGTGATTCTTGGTATAAGCTTAAGAGGCAATTTCTGAAATTTAGAAACCTGGAGTTTGATATCTTGATTGGTAAAATGTGAACATGGTGTGTAAACTACGCATAGAGGTTAAGTTTGGTACAAACTCTAGAGTGTTTTACTTACGTTTTGATAGTTTTGTTAAATTTCACAATGATTCTAATTTCAAGTTATTGGATTCATTTTGAGTTGCTAGGATGTTTATAAAACTAGTATAGAGTATAGAAATGAAGTTATCTCTTTATATACATTGAAGGTATGTGAATTGTGGACTTTTGAAACTAATTTTCGGGTCTGAAAATGCAGGTTTCAGGTGTGCCAGTCGACTGGTACAGAACCAGTCGACTGACCTATCGAACAGAACCTTCTGTTCGATGCACCAGTCGACTGGCTATCTAGCAGTCGACTGGTACCATTGAAAAGAAACTGTTGTAGGGCAGATGGTTAGTGCTTCAGTTTTACAACTATGAGGTCTAGGGGTCAATTCCTTGCAAAGCAAATAAAATGAAATTTTTTTTTTAAAAGTTGTTTTTTTTTGAGAAAAAAAAAAGAAAAAAAAATTCAGAGTAAGTTAAGGGAAGTCAAGTAGTTGTAACATAAGGCTAAGAATAAGGTAAAGTGAATGTGGCGCCCACCTTAAGGGAGAGAGAAGTTAAGGCGGGTCGTCACAGAGTGGTATCAGAGCAAGTTTCCACCTTTCCGCCACACTGACATCAAGCAACAATCCTGCCGCCTGCCAAGTAAGAAGTTCATATGTTGTAGTTTTGTATGCTTTTCATTATTGACTGCTAGTATCAGTAAGTGCATGATGATAAGGAAGTATGTTAGTATTATTATATGCTATTATGTGCATGATTAGTAAATGCTATTATGAGTATGATGATCAGTAATGCTAATATGAGTAGGATGATAGTAAAGTAATGAAATGTCCTTATTGATGAAATGTCATTACCCTCTTTATGATATAAAGTAAGAGAATGTCAAGAGGATGTCCTAGATGATGTAAAGTAAGAGAATGCCAGGAGGACGTCCTAGAAAGGCCCAAAACAAGGAGCGAGCTCCTAAAGGGCAAGAGACAAAGTCAGTACCACCACCAAGTCTCTTAGAGGTGGTAGCGCAGTTATGGAGACAGTTAGCAAAATAACAACAAGTTATTGCCACCATGATAGCTAACCAGTAGGTCACTCCTGTTACCCCGTTGGTGGCGAATGTAGTAGCACCAGTTGTGACCAAAGACCCATCAGTTACTTCTGTAATCCCGGCAAGGGGGGTGAGGCAAGAAGCGTACCTCATTCAGTAGAAGAAACTGAAGCCAGGGAACTTCCCAGGCATAAGCAAACCATGGGATGCTTAAGCATGGTTCAAAACGTTGGAAAGAATAGTAGGGCTACTGGACTGGCATGAGGTAGAGAAGATAAAGTGTGTATCTTTCTGACTTACGGGAGATGCTAGGATGTGGTGGGAGAAAGTTAAGGCCAAGAGAAATATCAGCTAGATGACATGGGCCGACTTCGAGACTGAGTTCTTCAAAAAATAGTTTCACATGCGAGTAACCAACAAGCATTACGACAAATTCATGGAGTTCAGACAAGGAGACTTATCCGTGGATGAAGCAGTGAAGAAGTTTAATCGGTTAGCTCGTCTGTGCCCAGAGCTAGTTAGCACAGAAAAAGAGATAGTCAGGCTAATGCTCAAGATGTTAAGGCCTGAGATAGCGTTAAATGGGGCTAGCGGTGTTAAGAGGCCGCAAACCTCCGAAGAACTGATAAGTAGTGCTTTGATCACCGAGCACTACTTAAACAGTATAAAGGCCACCAGAAATATTGAACGATGAAGTTCTTAACAACTTTATCGTCGGGGGAAGTAATGACCTCTACTGAGAGGCTGAGGGCAGTACCAATCGGGATTTCCAACCGAGAGCTCTACAGTGACTTGGTAGTCCTTGAGATGAAGGATTACGATGTCATTTTAGGGATGAACTTCTTGAGCAAGTACAATGCTTCTAGAGACTTCCGCAAGAGAAAAGTCAAGATCACACCAGAAGAAGAACCTCCATTCGAGTTTATTGGAGACCCAAAGAGAAAGACAAAAAGGTTCTTATCTACCTTACGAGCTCAGAGAATGTTAGAGAAGGGGTGCTATGGTTTTCTAGCTTATATAGTGGATGCAAGTCATGGAGAAGGGTTGAAGAGAGAAGAAGTGAGGGTAGTCTGTGACTATCCTGAGGTGTTTCCTGAAGAGTTACCAGGACTCCCTCCCAATCGGGAAATTGAGTTGGCCCCAAGAACCAACCCAATTTCGAAGGCACCTTATCGCATGGCGCCAGCAGAACTGAAAGAATTGCAAGAACAATTGCAAGAGCTGCTCGACAAGGGCTTCATCCGCCCTAGTCATTCACCTTGGGGAGCTCCTGTATTGTTCATCAAGAAGAAAGATGGATCTATGAGAATGCGCATAGATTATCGAGCTTTGAATAAGGTAACCATCAAGAACAGATATCCTTTGCCAAGGATAGATGATTTATTTGATCAGCTGAAGGGAGCCACAGTGTTCTCCAAGATAGATCTGCGATCAGGTTACCATCAGCTCAGAGTGAAGGAGAGTGATGTGCCAAGGACTGCTTTCAATACAAGATATGGGCACTATGAGTTTGTGGTCATGCCCTTTGGAGTGACAAACGCCCCTGCGATGTTTATGGATTTAATGAATAGAGTGTTCAAGGATTTTCTAGACAAGTTCGTCATTGTTTTTATTGATGATATCCTAGTGTATTCAAAGACTCAGGAAGAACATGACGAACACCTGAAGATGGTATTGCAAACCTTACATCAGAAGGAGTTACGCCAAATTCTCAAAGTGTAAGTTTTGGCTTGACCAGGTGGCCTTTCTAGGCCACATCATTTCCAAGGAAGGTATTATGGTAGACCCAGCCAAGATTGAAGCAGTTAGTAACTGGAGTCGACCAAAGAATGCAAGTGAGATCAGAAGTTTTCTGGGTTTGGCAGGGTACTACAGAAGGTTTGTAGAGGACTTTTCAAAGATAGCTTCTCCACTTACAGCCCTTACCAGAAAGAATAAGAAGTATGAGTGGACTGAGGACTGTGAGTAGAGCTTCCTTGAGTTGAAGAAGAGACTGACCAGCGCTCCTATCTTTACAGTACTCGAAGGTGATAAGAGCTTTGATATATACAGTGATGCATCAAAGCTAGGACTTGGAGCAGTCCTGATACAAGAAGGCAAAGTCATAGCTTATGCTTCCAGGCAACTCAAGGACTATGAAAAGAATTACCCCACTCATGATCTGGAGTTGGCAGCTGTAGTCTTTGCTCTAAATATATGGAGGCATTACTTGTATGGAGTGCAGTGTAAGATTTATACAGATCACCAGAGTCTGAAATATTTCTTCACTCAGAAAGACCTCAATATGAGACAGCGAAGGTGGCTCGAGTTAGTGAAGGACTATGACTGTGAGATTCTTTACCACCCTGGTAAGGCAAATAGAGTAGCAGATGCACTGAGTAGAAAGACTTGTGCCACTTTGATGTCCTTATCATCATTGGCACCACCATTACAAAAGGAGATAGTAGATTACGGAGTGGAGATTATTGATGGGCAGCTAGCTCTATTGACACTAGAGTCAACTTTGCTTGAAGAGATACAGAAAGAGCAAGCTGAGGATTCTGATATCCAAAGGATCAAGCAAGAGATACAAGAAGGAGAAAGTAAAGAGTTTAGAGTATCTGACAATGGGATACTCTACTATGGTGACCGTTTATGTGTCCCTAATAGTGAAGAGCTGAGAAAGAAGATTCTTGAAGAAGCCCATAGAACTCCCTACTCAATGCATCCTGGTTCCACTAAGATGTACCAGGATTTGAAAAGAAGATTTTGGTGGTTAGGGATGAAGAGAGACATAGCTAAGTATGTCAGCACCTGCTTGACATGTCAGAGAGTTAAAGCAGAACACCAGAGACCAGGAGGTGTCCTACAGCCCATTCAGATTCCAGAGTGGAAATGGGAAGACAGCCATGGATTTCATAGTTGGTTTACCAAAGACAACTAATGGCTATGATGCTATTTGGGTGATAGTAGACAGATTGACCAAGTCTGTCCACTTCTTGGCAATCAGAGTGTCTTACTCAATTGAAAAGTTAGCCCAGTTATATGTGCAAGAAGTGATCCGACTACACGGAGTCCCGAAGACCATTATCTCTGATAGGGATGGTCGTTTCACTTTACACTTTTGGGAGTGTGTACAGACAGCGTTAGGCACCAAACTGAAATTCAGCACAGCTTTCCATCCCCAGACTGATGGACAGACAAAGAGAGTGAATCAGGTTCTAGAAGATATGCTCAGAGCTTGTGCATTGGACTTCAAGGGCAGTTGGTGCAAGTATTTGTGTTTAGCTGAGTTTGCTTACAACAACAGCTATCAGGCTACTATTGGTATGGCACCCTATGAAGCTCTTTATGGCAGGAGGTGTAGATCTCCCCTCTGTTGGTATGAAGGTAGTGAGAAGAAAGAAATGGAGTCACAGACTGATCTCATAGATGACACCACAGAAGCTATAAGGAGTATCCGCCAGAGAATAGAAACTGCTCAGAGTAGGCAGAAGAGTTACGCCGATGTACGCCGTAGGTCGTTAGAGTTTGAAGTTGGGGATACAGTTTTCCTCAAAGTAGCTCCTATGAAGGGTGTAATGAGATTTGGCAAGAAAGGCAAGCTAAGTCCTCGATACATAGGACCCTACCTAGTGACGAAAAGAGTTGGCAAAGTAGCTTATGAGTTGGAGCTACCCTCAGAGATGTCAGCAATACACAATGTGTTCCATGTCTCAATGTTAAAGAAGCACATCCCAGATGCCAACCAAGTGATTGAGCCACAGATGGTACAAGTTCAAGAAGATCTCAGTTATGAAAGTCGACCTATTCAGATAATAGATCGAGCAGATAAGAAGCTGAGGAACAAAGTGGTACCACTAGTAAAAGTCTTATGGCTGAATCAGAAGTATGAAGAGGCAACCTGGGAATCAGAAGATAGCATGAGGCAAAGGTATCCAGAGCTGTTCTAAGTTCGAAGACGAACTTTTTATAAGGTAGGGAGGATTGTAACAACCAATAATTTTCTGGTATTATTAGGGATTTTTCGGAATTTTTCTAGCATTTTTCGGAATTAAAATAAAAAAGAAAAAAAAATAATAGGGGTCGGGCGGAGTTTGATCCCGCAACCACAAGGCAAGCAAAGCCTTAAGGGCGTCCGGGCAACCAGCTGGGCAAGGGTATCAAGCACAAAAAAGGATGAAGCAAAATAATATTATAGTTGATTTAGCCCATTTCATGAAGAGGTATTTAAACTTCCACTTAAGTCGCGTTAAGACGCGATTAGGGCTTGGAGGAGGCTGCGCGAACAGGGGAGGGAGGCTGCGAAAATAGGGAGAAAAGAAAGGAGTTTCCTTACTTCCTCTTCCTCCTCTTGAGTGGAGAACCTAGGGCTTCTTCCGTATGGCCAAGAAGTGGAGTTTTCTTGCAAAGGAAGAGGAAAAGAACCCTACGCTAGGAATTTCGAGAAACTTAGTGAGTTTTCTTCAAGAAAAGGGTAAGTAAATCACTCACCTACAATAGAAGTAGTTTCGTAGGTAGTTTCTCGTTGTAGAACCATGATTTTGTGATCTAAGTGCATGCTTTAAGAATATTGTTTTATTGTGTGATTTAAGTTTCTAAAGAATACATGTTCTTATTATAGAACTTGAATTTGAGTAGGTTTGTATGTGTGATCTAAGTATGATAAGACCAAGTTCTTGAAAAATCCCAAAAATGAGTTTTGGGTTAAGGGCACACAAGGTGCTCGATGAAAGTTTCAAGTAAGAAAGGTAAAGTTTTGTAGTGCAAAAAGTTATACAAAAGGAATGATAGCTTGATAATTATAAGCTTTATGAGTAAGAAAGTATTTTACTTTTGTAAAGTGACATGTACCGGGCAAAAGAGAGGCCCACAGAAAGTTAGAAAGAAGCTCTAATAGGGTGCGGTGGCTAGCTACCCCGAAACCTATTAGGGATGCGCGCATTGGTACATTGATACCATGGTACAGTGTCAAGGCCTGAGAAAGTTGATTATTATTTTGAAGTATATGAGTATATGTAAGTGTTTTCAGTTTAAGCATATGTTTTGCTATGTATGTTAACATTGTTATGTTACAAGCATGTTAAAGAGCAAGAGCAAGGAAGTTAGTGGTTTAAAGTATGGAAATGCATAAGTAGCAAGTCTCAAAAGAAATTATGAGCATGTTAGATTTGCCAATGTTTTAATGCTAGTAAATGTTTTCAAGCATGATTGAGTATGATAAGTATGTGAAAGATTCCATGTGTAAGTATTTCAAAGTGCATATGTTTTGAAGCAAGCATTATTTGAAAAGAGCATGTTTATCATTGATCGTATGGATTTGTGAGTTAGGATTTACTTACTAAGCAAATCGCTTATTAGTTGCATTTCCTTCTATTGCAGACAAAGGTAAAGAAAAAGCATAAGCAAGGGAGGCGAGCGGGACTTGCATTGATGTCAGTGGCGGTGGAACCGTGGGAGAGATTCTTGGTATAAGCTTAAGAGGCAATTTCTGAAATTTAGAAACCTGGAGTTTGTTATCTTGATTGGTAAAATGTGAACATGGTGTGTAAACTACGCATAGAGGTTAAGTTTGGTACAAACTCTAGAGTGTTTTGCTTACGTTTTGATAGTTTTGTTAAATTTCGCAATGATTCTAATTTCAAGTTATTGGATTCGTTTTGAGTTTCTAGGATGTTTATAAAACTAGTATAGAGTATAGAAATGAAGTTATCTCTTTATATACATTGAAGGTATGTGAATTGTGGACTTTTGAAACTAATTTTCGGGTCTGAAAATGCAGGTTTCAGGCGTGCCAGTCGACTGGTACAGAACCAGTTGACTGACCTATCGAATAGAACCTTTTGTTCGATGCACCAGTCGACTGGCTATCTAGTAGTCGACTGGTACCATTGAAAAGAAACTGTTGTAGGGTAGATTGTTAGTGCTTCAGTTTTACAACTAAGAGGTCTAGGGTTCAAGGGGTCAATTCCTTGCAAAGCAAATAAAATGAAAGTTTTTTTTTAAAAGTTGTTTTTTTTGAGAAAAAAAAAATTCAGAGCAAGTTAAGGGAAGTCAAGTAGTTGTAACATAAAGCTAAGAATAAGGTAAAGTTAAGGTAAAGTGAATGTGGCACCCGCCTTAAGGGAGAGAGAAGTTAAGGCGGGTCGTCACATGATCAAGAGTGATCAATCGACTAATCAAGAGGATCAGTTGACCAATTAAGTGTAATACTCGAGATTGATCTGATCGAATAAGTGTAAGCAAGGAAAGCATAGGGGTTTAGTAGATTGATAGGACGTTCTATCAATCGAGAACCTTCGAATTCAAGTATAATGACTACTGGATTTGATTGGGTTTAGTCGACCAAATAAAGTCTTTAAAAGAACATCGAAGAAATTTAGATATCTTTATAATTATATGATATTTCCCATTTTGGGTCTAAGCTCTCATATATTTATTTTAGGCTTTACCCAAAATGACTTATATCAATGGAGATATTTTTCCTTTATAAACTTACGATCTTTCTCATGTGTTTTCAATATGGAACTTTGTTTGCAACCTTGTAACCCCAACAATCCCCCTCAAATGAAGGATCACAGGACCCCCTTAAGTGGAAAGATTATCTATTTGACATCTGATCCTTGACTCACCAGTCTTCCTGCCCCTCGATCCAACCAACCTACTAGGTCTTCCTTGCCTAGTCGCAAGTAGAGCTTCTTGCCTAGTGTCCAGTCATCTTGATCTTGATACAAGAGCCCCCCCCCCCCCCCACACTTCCTTTGTTCAAGGTCAATATCCTACTCATATGGCTCGATTAGATCATTACTCTTGTGCACAGTCGATGGTTAGACCTTCTGGAAGTTCGGGCTCTCAGTGTAGACTTGGCCGCAACTTGGTATTTCTATTATCTCCTAACTCTGGGTTGGCACAGGCAAATCAATGACTTGCTAAAGTCGATCTCCTAAAGAAAACAATCTCTCTTTTTGGCATGGACTCTATAGTGGCTTGGTAACATCTTTTTACTATGTATATTTTTTTAGTCCTTAAGTATTTCTCTCTTGAAGAAGGCATTGTCTGAACGGTGGAAGGATTATGAACAACTCCTTTTAGTATATCCTCAGAAATATTATGTCCTTTGGGACTCCAAAAGGTGGTGGGATTGAGAATAACCTATTTAGGTATATCCCTGGAAATACTAAGTCCTGAGGGATTCTGAAGGTGGCAGGATTGGGAATAACCCCCTTTGAGCACATCCATGGAAATACTAAGTCCTTAGGGACTCCAAAAGGCAACAATATTAGGAACAATCTCATAGGGTACATTCCTAGAAATCTAAGTTTCAGGGACTCTGAAAGGTGGCGGAATTGAAAACAACTCCTTTGGGTACATCCTGAGAAATACTAAGTCCTCAGGAACTCTGAATAGTGGCAGTATTGGGAACAACCACTTTGGGTACATCCTCGAAAATACTAAGTGTTCATGAACTCTAAAAGGCGTGCGGATTGAGAATAACCCCTTTAAATCATCCCTAAAAATACTAAGTCTTTAGGAACTCTGAAAGGTGATGGGATTGGAAACAACCCCATTAGCACATTCATAGAAATACAAGGATTGGGAACATCCTCGAAGGAATCTCGTAGTCAGGGTACCTTCTTTGGTAAACCTCTTTTAGCTCTCATTGTCCATAGTTGACTGATGACACAGGAGCATCCCCGCTAGGGAACATCGGCTACCCGTCACCTTGGATAGCGAGAACATCCTCATGGGAATATCTTCTCATGGGTCTTTCCCATCTAATTACTTTATTTATCATTTCTATTAACATCTCTCTGACTAGCAATCTACTAGGGGACGCCGTCAGCAAAGCTGCGAGAGCAATCCTCCACAGACCCTCTCCGTTGCCCTTCGACCAACATATCGATTCACCTTCACTAGCTCTTCTAAATTCCAGTCCACCATGGGATGTCGTTTGTTAGGTCACGAGATCAGTCCTCCGCATATACTCTCCCTTGCACTCTAGTCCCTTCGGTCATCCTACCGATTCACCTTCACTGGCTCTCCTGAAGTCTAGTCCACCAGGGGGCATCATCGGCCAAGCCAAGAGAGTAGGTCTCCACAGACCCTCTCCCTTGCACTCCAATCCCTTTGGTCATCCTACTGATTCAACTTCACTGGCTCTCTTGAAGTCCAATCCACCCAAGGAAATCATCCACCATATCACAAGAGCAGCACTCCATAGACCCTCTTCCCTGTACTCTAGTCCCTCCATCCAGTTTGTCGAATCACTTCACCAACTTTCCTTGAGTCAGATGTGCAGTCCAGCAAAGGATGTCATCAACTAGGGCATGAGAGTAGTCCCCCGCGAAGCCTCTCCCCTGAAATCCAACTCCTTTGGCTACTTTGCCTTTTCATCCTCATTAGTTGTCCTTGACAACATCTTCACAGCAAGTTATGAGGAGAAACCGAGCATAACATGGAGGAAAGGTAGTAGTAGCAAACTGAATCAGAGGTGAACAACAGTTAGCTGAATCGGAGGTCAACAGTAAAAGGAACATTTGTCAAGTCCCTCACTATGCCACTTCATTGACTTTCACCCATCCCCCCTACTGGGCCCATGTTGTATCATAAGTTGTCCCATATATAGAGGATAGCCACAATACCACATATGTAGAGGGGGTGTCTGCCTATCCTCTGTCGGGAGGTATGGTTTGGCGGTTTCCAAGACAACCATGGGGTCGAACCTGAGAGACCACTCTATGTCTACGGATTAAAAAATTTAATCCGAATAGAGACCCGTCTCCCAAACGACCCTTTCATCGTCGTGTTAATTAATCTAAGTCACAACTTAGCCGAAGCCAAGGTTAAGACCTTATAACTTTCCGGATTAATTAACCGCGGAAAAGACGACGAATGGATCGCTAGTTTTTATGTTTGTATTTGGGGTCCATGACATAAATTAATTATCAAATTAATTAACAAATAATTAATCTATGATAATTAATTATCCACATGCAATGATAAACAATAATCAAAGCAATTAACATGACAAAAGTAAAACGGATCTCGGGAGAGTTATACCTCGCCGTTTACCTCGCATCTTCTACCTTATGACCCTCCCCTCCTGGACGTCGTGTGGGCGATGATTGTTGGGACCGGGTGCATGTTGACAAGGATACGGGTTCGTAAAATTTTAAATTTTTACGTGCAGCGGAAGAATTAGCATAAAATAATTTCTCAAATTATTTTAACCACGTATCTAGCATGCAACTTTATGATGTGTGGACATGATCATAAATTAAAACTTTGTGGAAAAGTAAACTAATTTACTTTGTACCTCGCGTAACTCGAAGAAAGGGACGAGATCCAACCGTAGCGTCCCTTGGAAGCACCGCCTCTATTCGCGTCCACGCCGAGTTCTCTTCGTGATGACTTCGCAAAGCCACGAGTTTTGTGTCGACGAGAACTACTAGATTCTCCAAAGACACAACTAGAATATCAAGAGAGAAGAAAGGAAACTAACCACCAAGTAACAGAATCAAAATTCCGGGAAAGGAAGGAAGGAGTCGCGATCCGCTTCTTCTTCTTCTTCGACACGAACTTGGTGGAGGAAACTCACGGGCACCCTAGGTGCTTGCGCCGGCCCTAGGGCAGGAGAGAGAGCCGGCCCTAGAGAGAGAATGGGTGCCGACCCTAGAGAGACAGAGAGAGAGAGTTAGAGAGAGAGAGGGAGAGAGTTAATCTCTTGATCAATCTATTCCGGAAATCAAGCCTAGCCTTGGTTCCTTTATATAGTAGCCTCTCCCTTGCCAAGTCTCCTCTTTAACGGAATTTTTCATAAGAAATTTATCCTATAAATTTTCTTTATGAATTATTCCGTTTAAACCAAGTTTTATTATAACTAATTTTATAATAAAACAAATACATCTCTCCTTTTATTATGGAATAAATTTTACAAGAAATTTATAAATTTTCTTATTATGGAAAAATCAATTCATAATTGATTTTATAAAATTAAAATAAACCATTCCATGGATCATTTTAATTTCCATAAAAAAGAATAAATTTCTATAAATTTCTTTGTACAAATTTATTTATCCATAATTTATAAAACAAATCGCGCTAGATATATTTTATTAATTAAACCAAATAAATTGGTTTCTCCCCAAGTGGTGGCCGGCCAAACCGAGCCGAACCCATCGCGAATTAAACTCATTTAATTCGCCCAATAAGCCTTCAAAAGACTTAGCCATTTTAAGCTTCCGTTGCGCCTCTGATTAACTCAGATTCGACTTATTTCTCTTGATCGGAAAATCCAATTTTCAACTCGTTTTAAATCCCTCGGATTACTCGTAGTGCGTGTGACTAAATAGGCTTTCGATTTATGTTGGTCGTCTATAATCAACTAATTATAGAACGATCATGAGTGGCACCTAGTAGTACATCATGACCCCCAATTAATTGAAAGATCAACGGTTAACCTCAGAAGTAATTCTGAAACCCTTCAGCAGCTCTAATGAATCGTGCCTCATTCCCTTCACCATCTTATACCCACTTGGTTCAGGACATGGTCTGTTTGTGTCAGTCCCCACTAGACTGACTATGTCACACCTAGCCCAAGTAGTGTCTTTCTCGTCCTTTAGATTTCTAATTACTCTCATGTATTTAAGAGACTCATACTCCAAACATGATATGCTCTGGCTAGAGGCTTTGAGTAACAATCCGACGATAGGCCTGGGTATACATCTCCTCGCAAGGAGTGGTGAATCCTTTGTAGGCTGCTCAAACATCTTCGGGCACTTCGGCTTATACCCAATCATCCTGGGTCCACACCTCCTTGGAGATGCTTACTTAAGATGTTAAAGTATAAGTCTCCATGACCAAGATGACTTGAACACCGCAAGTCAAAGGAACATCGCACTTAAGCTGCAGTAAGAACTTCATTGACATATCTATATAGATTACCATATAAAGTTTTACAGCTAGTCACTCCAATGAACTAGTTCCCTTAACTAGCATCCATGTTTATCTCCGGCCATCCCAATGTCACCAGCCAGTGAGAATCAGCTGATTAGAGAATAACTCATGATAGTCTCAACAGAATTGATAGTGTCCATATTTATCAATTCATCGACTAGGGACAATTTCAATACTTCACAATTGCACATGTAGAGATAATCACTAGTTGTGAATTCATCACAAATTCTCTCATGCTGTGAATTGTATTGCGGACATTCAGTAAATGAGTTTAAGATCTCAATCAAATACATGAACATGTATGCTCAAATAGTGAATATTCATTTATTAAAGTAAATGATTACAATCATAAGGCGATTGCCTTAGGACACTTCTCTCATATTACTAACAAACTCCCACTTGGCCTAATGCCAATCGCTACGGTATCCAATACCACAGGCTCTAACATGACCCTCAAACTTGCTTTAAGGCAAGTCCTTAGTTAAAGGATCCGCTAAATTCCTTTCAGTGGGAATTTTCTCAATTTATATATCATTCCTACTTATAATCTCTCTGATCAGATGATAGCGACGAAGCACGTGTTTGGATCGCTGATGAGACCTTGGTTCCTTTGCTTGTGCAATAGCTCCATTGTTGTCGCAGTAAACCGGCACTGCTTCATCAATGGTTGGAACCACGCCAAGTTCGGAGACAAACTTCTTGATCCAGACTGCTTCATTTACTGCTTCCGAAGCTGCGATATATTCCACGTCCATGGTAGAATCCGCTACGGTGTCATGTTTGGAACATTTCCAATTTACTGCGCCTCCATTCAAAGTAAATACGTATCCAGACTGAGATTTGGAGTCATCCTTATCTGTCTGGAAACTGGCTGTATACCCACGTATTACCATATCTCCTTCTCCATATATTAGGAACACATCCTTAGTTCTTCTTAAGTACTTAAGGATTGTCTTGACAGCCGCCCAATGATCCATTCCTGGATCCGACTGGTATCTGCTTGTGACGCTCAAAGCATACGATACATCGGGCCTTGTACATAACATAGCATAAATGATAGATCCTATCGCGGATGCATAGGGAATCTTATTCATGCAAATCCTCTCGTCTTCTGTGCGCGGACACATAGACTTTGAAAGGTTGATCCCATGCCTGATGGGAAGGTAACCTTTCTTGGATTCCGACATGCTAAACCTTTTTAGCACTCGGTCTATATACGTAGACTGCGAAAGACCAAGCAACCGTTTTGATCTATCTCTATAGATTCTAATCCCAAGGATATAGGTTGCTTCTCCCAGGTCTTTCATGGAGAAAGTTTTGGACAACCAAATTTTAACTGTCTGTAAAATTGATATATCGTTTCCTATAAGTAATATGTCATCGACATATAATACTAGGAATACGACTGCACTCCCACTAACCTTCTTGTACACACACGGTTCGTCTGGATTTTGTGAGAAATCAAACTCTTTGATTGTCTCATCAAAACAGATGTTCCAGCTCCTGGATGCTTGCTTCAGTCCATATATGGATCGTCGAAGCTTGCATATTTTGGTTTTATCAACCGATGTGAAACCTTCAGGTTGTATCATGTATACATCCTCAAGCAGGTTTCCATTAAGGAAAGTTGTTTTCACATCCTTTTGCCATATCTCATAATCATAATGAGCTGCTATGGCTAGGAGCATCCGAATGGATTTAAGCGTAGCTACTGGCGAATAGGTTTCGTCATAATCAATTCCTTGTTTCTGACGATATCCTTTTGCCACTAATCTAGCCTTAAAGGTAACAACATTACCTTCCATGTCGGTTTTCTTCTTGAAAACCCACTTGCACCCTATGGGCTTAATCCCTTCAGGTGGGTTAACCAAGTCCCATACTTGATTTTCGTACATGGAATCCATTTTCGATTTCATGGCTTCAAGCCATTTGTCCCTTTCTGAACTTTTCAGAACATCTTCATAATTGATAGGTTCGTCGTCGTTCGATTCACTTATGAGAAATCCATATCTCTCTGGAATATTGCGTGTCCTATCAGACCTACGAAGAGGTGGTGTTGTTTTAGGTTCAACTGATAGCTCATCATTATGAGTTATTGGTTGTGGGTCTAGACTAGGTGTCTCTGTAATGTCTATTGGAGTTTCTTGAACTTCATCAAGTTCAATGCCACTCCCACTGTTTTCTTATAAAAGAAATTCTTTTTCCAGAAATACAGTATGTTGGTGCAGGAAGCACCAGATCGAACCTTGTTTTGATATTGGCAAAGGATTCAAAGTTAAGGGTTGTTTGTTGTCTAACAATGCTGCTTGAGAGTGCAGGAAACAAAGTCCTAGCGAAGGGCTGCTAGGCACTGACGATGGGCTGTCAGGAAACCAAGTCCTGGCGAAGGGCTGCTGGGCAAAAACCAAGTCCTGGCGAAGGGCTGCTGGGCGAAAACCAAGTCCTGGCGAAGGGCTGCTAGGCGAAAACCAAGTCCTAGCGAAGGGCTGCTGGGCGAAACTCAAGACCTGGCGAAGGGCTGCTGGGCAAAAACCAAGTCCTGGCGAAGGGCTGCTGGGCGAAACTCAAGACCTGGCGAAGGGCTGCTGGGCAAAAACCAAGTCCTGGCGAAGGGATGCTGGGCGAAACTCAAGACCTGGCGAAGGGCTGCCGGGCAAAAGTCCAACTGGAGGAGCCGGTTGGCACCAGGTAAATTCTCCCGAGAGGAGTAGGTGAGGACGCGTTCCCCTTGAGGGAACATTAGGCGTCGGTTCGACCTAGGGCTCCATTATGGAGACCAAAGTCAGAACCAAGATAGCTGAGGCTGTATAACCTATTATTTTATTGTTTTATTGTGTTTTGGACTAACCCTGGATGCAGGACCGAAGGAACGAGTGTCTGCAGCTCAGAATGCCTCAAAGGAGTGAGGCAACCGCTGACCAGGGCGCCCGGAGTGTCCCGGGCGCCCCCATGGTGACCACAAAACACAACAAGACAAGAAAGACTTCGACAGTACATACACAGGGCGCCCCCGCTGTCCCGGGCGCCCCCATTGCAAAACAACTCTGCCGCGTCTGCGCTACACGCACAGGGGCGCCCCCGCTGTCCCGGGCGCCCCCAGCCAGATTTACCAAAGAAGACTCAGCGCTACGGATAAGCGTTGGCCGAGTCAACCAGGGCGACCCAGCGTACTGGGCGCCCCAGTCAAGACCTTATCCCGAGGTTCAAGGGATAAGTGGTTGACTGCGCTTTGTGTGGATCTGCTGCCACGTGGGGGGGCGCCCCCGTCGACCAGGGCGCCCCCAGGCCCTATATAAAGGGCCCTCGACCTCCTTCTTCAGAGCATCAATCATTGCGACACTTCTGCGCTCTTCTGCTTCCGCGACACGCTCCAGAAATCTTCCAACTCGAGCTGACGACGTCCCACTGCTCCGAAACTTCGATCTACACCGGACGTCGGTAACGAAGAGCTGTATTTAAAGTTTACTAAACTGTTCTTGTTATTATCTTTCTTGTAAACTTTTACGAACTTATAGAATTGCCTGCAGAAAACGGTCAACGACCGTGGGCCTTGGAGTAGGAGTCGACCCAGGCTCCGAACCAAGTAAAACGACCGTGTTAGCGTTGTTTTGCTCTGTTTTATTCCGCTGCGCACTTACTCTTTTTAAATCCGAACGATTTGCGACATTCACCCCCCCCTCTCTCGCATTTCTCGATCCAACAAGTGGTATCAGAGCAGGGTAGTTTAAACTTGGTGCAACCACAAGTTTGAAAGTTTTTTCGGATTTACGAATTTTTTAATTTTATTTCTTTTCTTTTTGTTAATCAACGCAACTCAATCTCGTTCGCTTTTTATTTTATATAAATAATATCTGTAGGTGGATTTAAAACGAACAATTCTTAAAAATTCTTAAATTTTCAATTTTGAATTTTCATCTTTTTACCATAAGTCTGAATTAATAAAACGAACAATTCTTAAAAATTTTGAATAAATTTTTTTATTATTATTTTAATATTATTTCTCGAAATTCGTGCCACTTTAATTCAAGCAATCTTTTAACTCTTATTTTTCACCATTAATCAGAATATTCATTTCCCAAAAATTTTGTCTCAAATTTTTTATTATTATTTTATTATTATTCTGCCTCGAAATTCATGCAATTTTTTTGGGCAAATTTTTTTTTCTTCTTCTCCCGCACTACTAATCCAAGACCAAGTCTTGGTACATTCTGTTAGTTCTTTTGTGTGCAAGAGGTTATTTTATGGCCAACCAAGAGTGGAACAGTGCCCGTCCACCGCTATTCTCCGGCGAGAACTTCAGCTTTTGGAGAAGACAAATGGAGTCCCTTCTGAAGACCCATATGGGCATATGGATGATCATTCAAATAGGGTTCCACCTCCATACAGAAGATGAACTATCAATTACATGGGACAAACTGGATGAACCAACCCTCAACCAAATTGAGACTGATGCAAGAGCAACTGCAATTCTTCAATGCGGTCTAACCAACGAACAACTCAAGCTAGTCGGTTCATTTGGATGTGCTAGAGAAATGTCGGAGAAATTGATCAATCTTCATCAAGAAATCTCAGATGAAGAAGAAGATCAGGTAAGTTATCTCGCACTCTCGGTCCAAGCACAGATAGCCGAGTCAGAGTCTGAACCTGAACCCAGAGTCGAAATCGAACCAGCAGAATCAGACAACGAACTGACTGAGATGGTAACCAATTTCAAATTCTTTTCCAAATTAGAATTAAATAATCAAGCTGATACTGCAATGGTCGAGGAAGGTATAACTTTTGCAGGGAAAACTCTAAGAGAACCATCAAAGAAGGAGCTTCAACCGGTACCCAAGTCCGACTCAGACACGGAATCAGAAGATGAATTTAGATCTGAGACAGCAACAATTAAGGGGGAGATTCCTAATAAGGAATCAAAAGGTAAAATTACAAATTTGAATTTTAAAAATCATATAATTTGTTACATATGCAGGGAGAGAGGGCACTACCAAACTAAGTGTCCTACCCGTAAGATTCAAACGATACCACCGACGGCAACAAAGAAACGAGCTCCAAAAGCACGAAAGAACAAGAGTCGCATTCAATGCTTCAAGTGTCAGGAGTTTGGGCACTACAAAGAGGAATGCACAGATAAACGTTACAAAGATCCAGGGAAACCAACCAAAATGGGTAACTGTAATTTACATCCAAATCAACTCTTTACCTTGAATACTGATAGTTTAATTAATCTCCCTTGGTCAAATTTAGATATGGATGCATGCTTAGATAACTTGATGAAATCATGTATATTAGCAAAGTCAAAATTCAAAATGTTAAGACAAGAAAATGAGACTTTGAAAATTAAAATTGATATACAAGAAAAACTGATTAATAATTTTGCAAACTTAGAAAATCCAGAAATTTCTCCTCACTATGACATTATCTGAAGTTTTGTCTTGGCTATTCATAGGACTAGATACCTTAAGGACTTAACCAACTAGTTGAAATTTGACAACATAGTATTAGGAGGAGGTGAGATGATAGTACGTTGGGGAAACCAACTCTAATGAGATCAAGTCTACTTGGTCTCTTTAGACTGGTGAAACCAGCCGAAGCTACCGATCCAAGACCCAAGCTAGTTGGACCAGAAAATGACCTAATTTAATTTGAAAATGAAATTTCATTAAAAGTCTTTGTCAAGGAAAGGGTGGATGATCCCATAAGGCTACGGCCAAAGAAGGCCTAGTGCCTCGCCAAGACCTGGAAGCCAATTTCTGAAATTCAAATTCAAATTATCTTATGTCAAATTCGAATCTAACACAAATTTCAAATAATTATAGATTCAAACCTGTTTTCAAAAATTCTTTTTCAAAATCACTCTTTTTCTGTCTTCGAAGTCAATTATACTTTTTCAAAAACAAACATTTTTTTCTTTTCAAAGTTAAACATTTTTTTAAAATTATTTTTACCTTCAAACCTGTCTCACAAGAACTTTTAAGGCTAACTGTTTGAAAACCCTAGATTGGGTGAGACAGGAAAATTAAGTTCAAATTAAAATTTCTTTTATGTTGTGTTTTCATTCAGAGAATAATTTCAACATAGTCAAACCATGATTAACATGGTTAAACCTTAGTCAACTGAGTCAAACATGGTCAAACCTAGTTAATGCTAAAGACCCTTCAAGCACTTAGATAAAGTTAAGACAAGTCGAATACAAGGGGGTTCTTTTTAGATTTATTCTCAAAACCTGATGCTCTAAAATTTAGTATCATTTCAGAATAAGGCCTTCAAAAATTACTCAAAATTCTTGGTATATTACTATCTCTTTGAAAAATTATTTCAAAATATTTCTTTTCAAAAACTGTGTTATTATTATTACTTCAAATTGAGGTGTCAAAAATTTATCTCCTTGAAAGTTTCATACTCAGAAGATTATTCAAAATTATTCTTTTGTTTTTAATAAACCCTAAAGACACAGAGGAAGGTCCACTTCATGATCTACTAGGACTCCTAGAATGTGTCAAATTTAGGGGGAGTTTGATTCAAAAGAAGAATTTCTGAAAAAATTTTTGGTAATTATTTGTTTTGAAGTTATTAGATAATTCTTATAATTTAAATCAAACCCTAAAACTCAGAGGAAGATCGCTTGTAGTCAACAAGCTTCCTAGGACTGGGTCAAGTTTAGGGGGAGATGAAATTAAAAGAATTATTGAACATTTTCAAAATTATATGTTTTCATGCACTGCAAGTTCAAAATCCTTTTGAAAACTTAAATAATTTTTCTGTCAAAATACTATTATTTTACAAAATTCTTGTGGCTTATGAAATTAATTTTATAATATTTACTAGGGTTGGAGAAAATTTTCCAGGACACTTAGGAAAATGTCCTTGTAGTCAACAAGGTTTCCTAGGATTGTGTCAGACTGGAAAAGAAACCTAGTCAAGTAAAATATTTTGTGTTCAAAATGCATAATTCTTTTCAAAAATTACTTATACTTTTCAAAGTCTAAGTCTTTTCAAAATTACTTATATCTTTCAAAGTCTAAATACTTTTTTAAAAGTACTTATGTGTTTCAAATCTTAACTTATTTCAAAAGTACTTAGATTTTTCAAAAATGCATAATATTTATTTCAAAAGTACTTTTGAAGATTCAAAAGCACTTATATCTTCAAAAATACATAATATCTGTCAAAAAGTACTGCAATAATGTTTTCAAAAGTATAAATATTTTTCAAGGCAATATTGTTCTAAGTGCGTGAATTTTCTAAAAGATTGGCCTACAAATATAAAGTATCTTTTCAATACTTTTCCAAATAAAGTTTTGTTGGTGCAATTTAAAACTTTTTGCTATACTTTCTAGAATTATACTAAGTATTTTCATGCTTTCAAAACTCATAGGCTCTGATACACAAACGCTCTCCTTAAAACTTCTCTCAAAATATTTTTATATTAGACTTAAAAATGGTCTAAAACATAAGGAGAAGAGTTTTACATTAAGGGGGAGAGAAAGGGAATTTTATTTTTAAGCTATTTCAAAATTTTAAGCATTTCTAAGTGGTTCGAAGTTATTTTTAGTGCATGTTTTTTTAAATAAAATTTTCCTTAGTAATCAAAATTTGTCTGAGAAAAAGGGTTTTTAACAAAGTTTAAGCTTGCTTTTTCAAAAGTGTCTATGAATACAAATACTTTTGCTCATTTTTGAAAAATACTTTGTCAAAAACCTATTTTTGGTAGAACTCAAAACACCCCATTAGAAACCTTGCTAACCCATGTATGCTTTTGATATATGTCAAAGGGGGAGGAAAGGTCAAAGTTAAGTATTTTAAGTAGTTTATAACACAAGTATTCAGGGTTTTATGAAAAATAAAGAATTTTTTTCTCAACTCTACAGTTATGCTTCAGTTATGCTTCACTGTTTACCTTATGCTCTTAACTGTTGTAATTTTTTCCTTAACGTTGAATTGTGTTGCCATAATCAAAAAGGGGGAGATTGTTGGTGCAGGAAGCACCAGATCGAACCTTGTTTTGATATTGGCAAAGAATTCAAAGTTAAGGGTTGTTTGTTGTCTAACAATGCTGCTTGAGAGTGCAGGAAACAAAGTCCTAGCGAAGGGCTGCTAGGCACTGACGATGGGCTGTCAGGAAACCAAGTCCTGGCGAAGGGCTGCTGGGCAAAAACCAAGTCCTGGCGAAGGGCTGCTGGGCGAAAACCAAGTCCTGGCGAAGGGCTGCTAGGCGAAAACCAAGTCCTAGCGAAGGGCTGCTGGGCGAAACTCAAGACCTGGCGAAGGGCTGCTGGGCAAAAACCAAGTCCTGGCGAAGGGCTGCTGGGCGAAACTCAAGACCTGGCGAAGGGCTGCTGGGCAAAAACCAAGTCCTGGCGAAGGGCTGCTGGGCGAAACTCAAGACCTGGCGAAGGGCTGCCGGGCAAAAGTCCAACTGGAGGAGCCTGTTGGCACCAGGTAAATTCTCCCGAGAGGAGTAGGTGAGGACGTGTTCCCCTTGAGGGAACATTAGGCATCGGTTCGACCTAGGGCTCCATTATGGAGACCAAAGTCAGAACCAAGACAGCTGAGGCTGTATAACCTATTATTTTATTGTTTTATTGTGTTTTGGACTAACTCTGGATACAGGACCGAAGGAACGAGTGTCTGCAGCTCAGAATGCCTCAAAGGAGTGAGGCAACCGCTGACCAGGGCGCCCGGAGTGTCCCGGGCGCCCCCATGGTGACCACAAAACACAACAAGATAAGAAAGACTTCGACAGTACATACACAGGGCGCCCCCGCTGTCCCGGGCGCCCCCATTGCAAAACAACTCTGCCGCGTCTGCGCTACACGGCCAGGGCGCCCCCGCTGTCCTGGGCGCCCCCAGCCAGATTTACCAAAGAAGACTCAGCGCTGCGGATAAGCGTTGGCCGAGTCAACCAGGGCGCCCCCAGCGTACAGGGCGCCCCAGTCAAGACCTTATCCCGAGGTTCAAGGGATAAGTGGTTGACTGCGCTTTGTGTGGATCTGCTGCCACGTGGGGGGGCGCCCCCGTCGACCAGGGCGCCCCCAGGCCCTATATAAAGGGCCCTCGACCTCCTTCTTCAGAGCATCAATCACTGCGACACTTCTGCGCTCTTCTGCTTCCGCGACACGCTCCAGAAATCTTCCAACTCGAGCTGACGACGTCCCGCTGCTCCGAAACTTCGATCTACACCGGACGTCGGTAACGAAGAGCTGTATTTAAAATTTACTAAACTGTTCTTGTTATTATCTTTCTTGTAAACTTTTACAAACTTATAGAATTGCCCGCAGAAAACGGTCAACGACCGTGGGCCTTGGAGTAGGAGTCGACCCAGGCTCCGAACCAAGTAAAACGACCGTGTTAGCGTTGTTTTGCTCTGTTTTATTCCGCTGCGCACTTACTCTTTTTAAATCCGAACGATTTGCGACATTCACCCCCCCTCTCTTGCATTTCTCAATCCAACACAGTATGCCTTGAAACAAACACCTTTTGTTCCAAGGGATGATAGAATTGGTAACCCTTTGTTTCCTTAGGGTATCCAATAAATAGACATTTATCAGACTTAGCATCCAATTTGTCTGATACTGTCCGCTTCACATAAGCAGGATAACCCCATATCTTAAGGTGAGTTAAGTGAGGTTTCTTACTATTCCACGTCTCATATGGAATAGTAGAGACTACCTTGGTCGGGACTCTATTTAGCAAGTAAACAGCTGTCTTAAGTGCATAGCCCCAAAAGGATTTTGGAAGAGTTGCATGATTCATCATGGATCTAACCATGTCCATCAAGGTTCGGTTACGCCTCTCAGATACACCATTATGCTGTGGTGTATACGGCGGAGTCCATTGAGACAATATCCCATTGTCCCTAAGATAATCTTGAAACTCTTGACTCAAGTATTCACCACCCCGATCGGATCGAAGTATCTTAATACTTTTGCCAAGCTGTTTCTCTACTTCATTTCTGAACTCCTTGAATTTCTCAAAAGCTTCAGATTTGTGTTTCATCAAGAACACATACCCGAATCGTGAGTGATCATCGATAAAGGTGATGAAGTAGCTATAGCCTCCTTGTGCAAGAGTTGACATTGGTCCACATACATCAGTATGTATTAGACCAAGCAATTCTCCCACTGGATTACCTTTTCCGGAAAAGGGTAATTTGGCCATCTTGCCTTTTAAGCATGATTTGCACGTATCAAATGAACCGAGTTTAAATGATTCCAGAATTTCACATCGGTGTAATTTGGTCATACGTTTCTTACTTACATGGCCAAGACGACAATGCCACGTATAGGAGTCTATTTGATTATCTATTCGAGCACGTTTGTTGCTAACTTCGATATTGAAAACGTCACCAGATAAATCTAACGTGTAGATACCATTGCACAAAGTTCTGGTCCCATAAAGAACACCATTTAAAGTTATGTAACAACAATTGTTACTAAAAGTTAAATGATAACCCTTTTCATTCAAACATGAAATAGATACAATGTTCTTTATTAACGAAGGAACAAAATAACAATTATCCAATTCTAAGACACGTCCAGTAGGGGAGCTTTAGCAAATATGTTTCGATGGCAACAGCAGCAATCTTTGCTCCATTTCCAACTCGCAGATTCGTTTCTCCCTTGACGAGTCTTCTTCTATTCCTTAGCCCCTGTATGTCATTACATATATGTGAGCTACACCCAGTATCAAGTACCCAGGTATCTGAGAAAATAGAGTGACATTCAATAATGAAGATACCTGAAGAGGATGGGGCATCGGATGCCTTATTCTTCAAGGACTCAAGATAAACCTTGCAGTTTGTTCGCCAGTGACCCTCCTTGCCACAATGATGGCAAGTTCCTTTTGGTTTCTTTTTAGTCTTTTTGGCCTTTTTCTTCTTCCCTTTATTCTGTTCTTTGGCCTTCCTCTTAGAACCTTTCTTCAAGGAACCAACTAACAGTACCGTCTTTTGATCTGGCTTTACAGAAGGCTCCACAGTCTTCAGCAGGTTGAGCAACTCAGGAATGGTAGTCTCTAGTTTGTTCATCACAAATTGTGAATAACTTTTGGGCAAACAACTCAGAATTAAGTCAATACTTAGTTCATGATCCATTGCAAAACCGAGTATGCTCAGTCGCTCAATGTACCCCAACATCTTTAACATAAACTGCGAGGCAGAAATGCCTTCCTGCATCTTAGTGGTGAAGAGGAGTCTGGAGACTTCGAACCTTTCGAATCTCGCCTGCTCTGCAAACAACTCATGAAGATGGAAGATGATGGTATAAGCATCCAAATGCTCATGCTGCTTTTGCAGCTCAGGTACCATAGAGGCTAGCATGATGCAACTCGCAAGTTCAGAATCGGTCACATGTTTCTGATAGGCCACTAGCTGGTCTGGAGTTGCACCTTCTGGAGGATGGTTGGGAAGTTGATCTTCAATGACATAAGCAAGCTTCTCTGCCTTGAGGACTATCCTCAGGTTTCGAAGCTAGTCCATGAAGTTCGGCCCGGTCAGTTTATTGGTGTCCAAAATGGAACGCAAGTTTAGAGAAGACATGATCGAGTGATTATCCAAGAAATACAAATTGAGCTTATGTGAGAAGAATGATAAAGAATGTATCAATATACATTAATTAAAAATCCTATTTATTTTTCAAATAGAATAACCCTTTTTATCAATTCGGGAGATTGTAGGAACATCTCCAAATAGGTTGATATCCAACCATAGATAAGAACAACCATGGCTGTGGCCATCAAGTTATTCTTAGCTATGAAGGTAGGTAATTATACCGATTACATATCACATATATGTAATTATCACTTTATGCTATCAACTAATTGAATGTTTGCATAAATCATTGGGTTGTTAACTCATTAACAAGTATGCGACATTATACATAGCACCCAACTGCACCTCTCTTTGCATCGACCTTGGCTGTGGCACAACAAATCGATGCTCCAAGCTTAAGGCTGACCCATTAATCAAGAAATAGTTTTAATATGGTTGGAGCTCATTCAATCGTTTAGTCAGGCTTGGATGTGTCCAACAACCAAAACTAAGGATTGACCTCTGACTCCAACTATATTAATCATAAACTAATTCTATGGTTTGAACATGTTGAGGTTCAAGCCGGGCATGGATGTGTCCATCAACCCAAACGAGAAACAAAACTCCGATTCTAACCATATTAATGGAAGGTGTTGGCCTTAATATTTTGTAAGGGGTTTTGGGTCTCATTCTTTCTTTTCTAAGCATATTCATGACATATAATTATGTCATGACTAACGATTTCCTTAATAAAGTATGTATGTGACTTAATTTATCAAGTCCCATGAATTGAATTAGGAACCGGATTTCCTAATTCTAATTTCATACTTTATTAAAGGAATTGTTTTGGGAAACAATTTCCTAAATTGTCATAATCAATTTCGGAAATAATATGTTTAAGACTTTGATTTCTCTAAATCAAATCTTATTAAATTAAGAGACAATTCCCTTAATTCAACCACATATTATTTTCATGAAAATCTCATTTAAGAAACTCTATAGGAAACTATTTTCCTAATTAATTTTGGAGACAACAATATGTAAGAGCATCACCTCTTAAATTATATTTTATTCATGGATTTAATTAATTACAACAAATCGTTTTCTAAGGGTGGCTCCCCGAGGCTCAGATACCCAAAGAAAAGTAATTTGTCGTAAATCCAATTTGGTCCGCTTCGGAAGCGTAACCAAATTAAATGTAACGCCCGCTTTTTTTTTTTCATAGCGGCGTTACGTTAACATATTTAAGGCATGTAGACATCATAAGGCAGCGGAATAACTTTAACTTATACATGCCCTACTAACATCCTTAACATAATGACCTAGGAACCTTGGCATATTGACTTCATACTTAAACATCATATCATGTCATATCATGTCATACTTAACATCATATCATAGAGTTCCATAAGTCATTATTCAAGCATTCAAGTATATAAGAGACCAAAGTCAAGTTCTAGCATAAACGATAAACATAGGGTTTCCTGGGCCAAGTCACTACCACACACATGATTTCTTGCCTCCTGCTGCTTCCATCATTGTCCCCTTGAATGATCTGCGGTATAAGGAAATAAGACTATAAGCACATAGGCTTAGTAAGACTCTTTCCTACTCACAAAAACCATTCACCATCTCATAATGAGCACATAAAACATCAACATACTTAGTGCTCTACTTAGGACATAACAACTTGAATCATTTATCATATATTGAACATGTCATGATCATAAACATAAATGAACATTCCTATCATGGCATGAGACATGGCATAAACGTAAACATAGTAAACATTCTAAACATGACATGATACATGGTATAAACATAAACATCATAAACGTTCCTAGCATGGCATGATACATGGGCATACTTCTTATCATAGCATATGAGCATCCTTTTAACATAGTCATGGCATAGATCAATTCTTCTCATGCATCTTTCTTAACATAAAGAGTAAGCATCAAGTCTTGTTACCATAGCATAATGCATAACATGAATGAATGTATATACATAAGGATGCTTAACTTTTTTTTCTAAAACATACTTTTAAATGCTTAAACATATTCATCATATCATTGGGCCCTGGCTTGTACCACATACATACATCATAAGCGCGCATCCCTAAGTAAGTACGAGGTAGCTAGCCTCGACCTACTAGGGTAAGGACAGCATAGTCGGTAGTCCACGAACCGAGGCGTTCTTAAGGTGCCTATACCTGTTGCACAGCTACGGTAGTGCCAGAACCGTGGACAGCATAGTCGGTAGTCCAGAACCGGGGCGTTCTTAAGGTGCCCATCCCTTGGACCCATACTTCGGTCCGGTACAAGCCCATTCATAAAGTAAAATACTTTACATGCTTCATCATTTATAAGATATTCATGGCATTTTTAACATAACATAACTTGTTACGGCTCGGCCCGTCTACCGGCCCATTTACCGGTCCTCACGACCGTTGTACCGTCGACCATCGACCGTGCCGTTTAGCATATTTATGCCTTAAAGACATAAGCATCATCTTTCATTCATAACATGACATGCATCTTCCTTCATAAAACATGGCATGCATCATCATTCATAAAACATGGCATGCATCATCCTTATCATGAACATAAACATAACATACTTATCATGACATCATTCTTATCATGAACATAAACCTAACATAATTATCATGGCATCATTCTTATCATGAACATAAACATAGCATACTTATCATGGCATCATTCTTATCATGAACATAAACATAACATACTTATCATGGCATCATTCTTATCATGAACATAAACATAACAAAATAACATAGCATGGTTCTTAACATAACATGAGCATATAACATAGCATGGTTCTCTATCTAACATAAGCATACATAGGTAGGACTTCCATAAACATGCTACCTACCATCCAAGTACATGGCATAAACATAAGACATTCATAAATAACCCTATTAAGCATGACATCCAATCATAAACATAAGACATAAAACATAAAACATGGTGCTTAAACTTAGGATTATTGGTAACATGATTTCTACCACATGCTTGAACCTATACATATATATATACTTCATGGTAAGCATAAACCATCATTCTTTGAACCCTAACTCCTTCCAAACCCTAAATTCCTTTGCTTGGCCGAAACCTATAGGGCTAGATTCCATCATTCCATTAATCATGTAACATAGCATAAGGTAAGGAACCAACCATACTTTACTTATAAGACCATGGGAGGCCATTAGGGCTCATAATTAGGGTTATCCCTAACCTTTAGCCCTCTTTCCATGTGCTGGCCGAAACCCTACAAGGCCATGGGTTCATGGAAAAATTTCATAAAATCCCCAATCAAACATTAACACCAAACACACTCTACCATGAAGCCATTGGGACCCTTGCTTGAGGGAAATCCCTAACTTATTGCCCTAGGTCCAACTTGGCCGAAACTTGTGGAGGTCACAATGCCTTGTAAAAGTTCACATAAGCCCCCCTCAATCTCCCTTATATCATGATAACACACAAACCACATGCTTGAGGGTTTATGTTCAACTCTACCCATGGATTCATGGGATGGCCGAAACCCTAGGGGATCCTAGGGTACCCCAAAAATTCTCAAAAATTATATTTAATCTCTAAACATCATGAGAACACATTAGACAACATTATGAAGATTTTTATCATCATTATAGACCAAGAACCCATGGTGGCCGAAACCTATAAGGTTAGGTTCATGGGTTTCCTTTGGTTTTCCAACATAAACATCACATACAAGACTTTCATATCATGTAAATCTTCAAGAAAAACCATTATACCACAGGTGAGGGAGTCTTACATTGGTTGATCTTGATTATAAACCTTAGATTTGAGAGAAGGATGGAAATCTTGTTGCCTCTTGACTACCCTTAGCCCTTGTACTCTTGTGAAAACCTTAGATCTTGGAGATGAAGCCTTGGTGGAAATTTTCCAAGGGAGAACTCCCTTTGAGGTGTTCGGCTAGAATGAGGAAGGAGGAGGAGAGGAAATGCAATTGAAGGAAGAAAGAAAGAAACTCCCAAACCCCCCTATTTATCACCCATTAAGGAGGTAAATGAAGAGTCTCTCCATGACCCTTCACCTTCTTCTAAGCCTTAACCAATCTCCATTTCATTCCCTTATAACATTCCCTTGCTAGATGAGTTGGTTAAAGCATGCATGGTTGTACAAGAGGTCCAAGGTTCAATCCTTGGTAAATGCACAATTTTTTCCACTTATTTTATTTTATTTTCCTAGTAATTTTTGAAAATCCCAAAAAAATTCCCCCATAATTATGTTAATATTTCTTATTAAAATTCCTTCATATTTCTATAAATTTTCACCTAAAATTCACCAATAATCATGGTACTAAAAAGCCCATATAAGGCCCGTTAGTACTTAGTTTTCTCAATTTAATTAAGAAAATATGGATTTCTAGGCCAAATTTTATATAAATATTTCTAGGTCCCTCGGAAAATTATTTAGACATGCTCAATATTTTAAGAAAATATTAAGAGAATTTTCCGGGTCGTTACATTAAACATGACAATTTCATTTAAAATTAGGAAATTAAATTACAACAACTAACTTTAAATTGGACGGCTCCCCGAGGCTTAATCAAAAATAAAGAATTTTGTTGTCAATTTAAAAACCAATTCAAATTTAATTGTCAATAAATTTGTCTAGACTTTCTTGAAAGAAAGTGCCCAAAATTGTGAGATTTCATAATAGGTTTTCAGAATAATTGTAAGTTTCTGGTACAAAGAAAACTTACATATTTCCAAAATTGGAAAATTTCTAAAATAGAAAATTTCTAAAATTGGAAAGTTTCCAAAGATGGGAAGTTTTCACAATTATCATAAAATTTCAGAAACTAGGATATTTCAAACGTTTGTGAAATTTCATGAGGATTTCCAAACTTTGAAATTCCTAAATCTAAAATTTATAATAATTGGAAAATTTCCATAATTGAAAATTTTTCCAAAATTGAGATTATGATAAAGTTTTCCGCAAAACAATTATATGATTATGTCGAACACTAACCGGCTCTGATACCACTGTTGGGACCGGGTGCATGTTGACAAGGATACGGGTTCATAAAATTTTAAATTTTTACGTGCAGCGGAAGAATTAGCATAAAATAATTTCTCAAATTATTTTAACCACGTATCTAGCATGCAACCTTATGATGTGTGGACATGATCATAAATTAAAAATTTGCGGAAAAGTAAACTAATTTACTTTGTACCTCGCGTAACTCGAAGAAAGGGACGAGATCCAACCATAGCGTCCCTTGGAAGCTCCGCCTCTATTTGCGTCCACGCCGAGTTCTCTTCGGGATGACTTCGCAAAGCCACGAGTTTTGTGTCGACGAGAACTACTAGATTCTCCAAAGACACAACTAGAATATCAAGAGAGAAGAAAGGAAACTAACCACCAAGTAACGGAATCAAAATTCCGGGAAAGGAAGGAAGGAGTCGCGATCCGCTTCTTCTTCTTCTTCGGCACGAACTTGGTGGAGGAAACTCACGGGCACCCTAGGTGCTTGCGCCGGCCCTAGGGGAGGAGAGAGTGTCGGCCCTAGAGAGAGAATGGGTCCCGACCCTAGAGAGACAGAGAGAGAGTTAGAGAGAGAGAGGGAGAGAGTTAATCTCTTGATCAATCTATTCCGGAAATCAAGCCTAGCCTTGGTTCCTTTATATAGTAGCCTCTCCCTTGCCAAGTCTCCTCTTTAACGGAATTTTTCATAAGAAATTTATCATATAAATTTTCTTTATGAATTATTCCGTTTAAACCAAGTTTTATTATAACTAATTTTATAATAAAACAAATACATCTCTCCTTTTATTATGCAATAAATTTTACAAGAAATTTATAAATTTTCTTATTATGGAAAAAACAATTCATAATTTATTTTATAAAATTAAAATAAACCATTCCATGGATCATTTTAATTTCCATAAAAAAGAATAAATTTCTATAAATTTCTTTATACAAATTTATTTATCTATAATTTATAAAACAAATCGCGCTAGATTTATTTTATTAATTAAACCAAATAAATTGGTTTCTCCCCAAGTGGTGGCCGGCCAAACCAAAGAGGGTTGGCACCCTCTTTGGCCGGCCAAACCGAGCTGAACCCATCGCGAATTAAACTCATTTAATTCGCCCAATAAGCCTTCAAAAGACTTAGCTATTTTAAGCTTCCGTTGCGCCTCTGATTAACTCAGATTCGACTTATTTCTCTTGATCGAAAAATCCAATTTTCAACTCGTTTTAAATCCCTCGGATTACTCGTAGTGCGTGTGACTAAATAGGCTTTCGATTTATGTTGGCCATCTATAATCAACTAATTATAGAACGATCATGAGTGGCACCTAGTAGTACATCATGACCCCCAATTAATCGAAAGATCAACGGTTGACCTCAGAAGTAATTCTGAAACCCTTCAGCAGCTCTAATGAATCGTGCCTCATTCCCTTCACCATCTTATACCCACTTGGTTCAGGACATGGTCTGTTTGTGTCAGTCCTCACTAGACTGACTACGTCACACCTAGCCCAAGTAGTGTCTTTCTCGTCCTTTGGATTTCTAATTACTCTCATGTATTTAAGAGACTCATACTCCAAACATGATATGCTCTGGCCAGAGGCTTTGAGTAACAATCCGACGATAGGCCGGGGTATACATCTCCTCGCAAGGAGTGGTGAATCCTTTGTAGGCTGCTCAAACATCTTCGGGCACTTCGGCTTATACCCAATCATCCTGGGTCCACACCTCCTTGGAGATGCTTGCTTAAGATGTTAATGTATAAGTCTCCATTGCCAAGATGACTTGAACACCGCAAGTCAAAGGAACATCGCACTTAAGCTGCAGTAAGAACTTCATTGACATATCTATATAGATTACCATATGAAGTTTTACAGCTAGTCACTCCAATGAACTAGTTCCCTTAACTAGCATCTATGTTTATCTCCGGACATCTCAATGTCACCAGCCAGTGAGAATCAGCTGATTAGAGAATAACCCATGCTAGTCTCAACAGAATTAATAGTGTCTATATTTATCAATTCATCGACTAGGGACAATTTCAATACTTCACAATTGCACATGTAGAGATAATCACTAGTTGTGAATTCATCACAAATTCTCTCATGCTGTGAATTGTATTGCGGACATTCAGTAAATGAGTTTAAGATCTCAATCAAATACATGAACATGTATACTCAAATAGTGAATATTCATTTATTAAAGTAAATGATTACAATCATAAGGCGATTGCCCTAGGACACCTCTTATATTACTAACAATGATCTACCAAGACACGGAGTCACCAAGGTGCGCCAATTAATCCTCCTTCCTATACTGGCCGAAACCCTAGGAAAGGGTCTAGGGTTATCTTCTTCCTCCCTTGAACCCGCCGGAGCCCTAACCTCCAATGAGGTTGTCATCGGCCACCAAGGGATGCGTGATTCTTTTCTTGTGTGCCTCACCACCGAGAGAAGATGGAGAACAAGAAAAAGAATGAAAGAAGAGTGAATAACCCTAGCCCTGACTCCTTCTTCCTCCCACTTCCTTGCGCCGACAAACTCCTCACCAAGGAGTAGACCATCGGCGATCCACCTCTTCTCTTTCTCCCCTCGAGCTGCCAATCTCTATTCCATCTCCATGGAAATGCTGGCCAAGGGTTAAGAAGCGGAGCAAGGAAGATGAAGAAGTAACCAAACCGCCACTCTCCTTTCTCTCAATCACCGTCGACGCAAGCAATCAAAATTGCACAACCGACGAGCCACCTCTTCTCCTCCAACCTGCTGCCGAGCACTCCAAGGAAGAAGAGGAAAAGAGGATGATGAGAAGATGAAGAAAAACAAATTTTCTATCTTCTCCTTGACTCTTATCGCCACCTCTTGCTTGCCTTAGCCGCCGGCCACAAGAGCCCTAGGAGAGAGAAGATGAGAGGAGAGAATTTAGAGACACTTTGGTTATTTTTGGATGATTAATTCATTAACCTTGTATCATGACACCTATGGGGTATTTATAGAGCTAAGATAGGGACCATGAGGAGGAGTTGGTTCTTGGCCCGCTAATGGATCCAAACCCGATCCATTAATGGAGATCCATTTCAGTAAAGGATCCCATTGAACTTCCTCACCAACCCGCATATTTTCATATGGGCTCCATATATTATGAGTCGTCCATCTCCCCGTGGTTAAGATATCAAATGTCCTATAATTAATTTAATTTACTGATAATTAAATTAATAATCCTCTTGATCCTTGAATAGTACCACTCAACCTTTTCATCATGTCGGACCATAGTCCACTTGTAAGATTTAACATGACGATCCTTTTGAGCTCACCAAGGGGGCATCATGATTCTGACTCACCAGGACACTAATTCCATCAATAATCAACGACACACCATGCAGATAAAATTATTACCCAACTTACCGAGCCTATCGATCTAACCGAATAGATCTCGCCCATTGGTAAATCAAAGTAATAATTAATTAACTACATGTGCCCGTTATTATTTTGGGATTCAGAGATCGTACTCCATAATATAATCCGAGATCTAATCCAATTTACGAAGTCAGTACAAAATTGGATGATCACTTTTGGTCCTACTTAATGCACACAAAGTGCACTAGTGCAATTCTATGGTTAAGACAAACCACACCTAATTGCACTACAACTATCCCGATAGTTTGTCTAACTCCATCTCGGTTGTGAGCCTCTTTCTTATACTTATGCATGGAACTTGATAACATGATCTTCTGTGCAACACCATGCATCATGTTATCTACAATGCCAAGTATGAGACATGTTGTGCATATACTAATATAAATATGCATTGTGTGATTTTGTGATTCTCTTTAAAATGTAAATGTATTCAAACCAAAAGCAAGACTTTTAGTATACATCCTAACAATCTCTCACTTATACTCAAAGACTTTGCTGTTTTCAAAATGTCATACATCTGACCTCTAGATTCTTCACATGCCTAAAAGTTCTCGCTACTAAGGCCTTCATGAAATGATCCACATAGGTCATTCTCTGATGCAATCTAGGCAATGACAGCTATTCCTCTTCTGGTTGGTACTTACGCTCTATGTGTTTACTCGCCTTATGGACTCATGATTCCTTCAAGTTTGCAACTGCACCCTTTTAATCACATCAAATGTGATACTTTTGAGCAAACGAGGAATCACATCGAAGTCTATCCTGAGGTTCCTGAACCATGTAGCTATATTGGCTGCCACGCAGGCCATTGATAAGCACCATTTTATTGATTATTTTAAGTGCTTAAATCCATGTTTGATCCATGTTTTTATTGTTTAATTCTGATTTTACCCTAGGTTTTGGAACTTTATCTTATTTTGGACTTAATTGCAAAATTACATATTTTTGGATTAATTGGCCACTAATTTTCTGATATATTTTTGTAGGCATGAAAGGATCCTGGACCTAGGGCATACTGGGTCAAACTTGAGTCGGATGTGAACCGGATCGAATTATCAAGTTTACAATTAATCCGGGCCGTCCGATTCAAGAGCGGCTAGATATGAGCCATCCGGGACGATCTGAAGCAATCCGAGCTAGGGTTAGGGTTGATCAAGCTCTATGATCAAGATCTGAAGGTTTCATCCCAATCAGAGCTGAATCAACCGTTGGATCAAGCAAGGAGGGCTCTAGAGCGTCCATTCACAGATAGAGTTGATCTGGACCATCCGTTGCACATCTGGAGGATCCGAGCTACCACAAGGCAGATCCTGACCCCAGATCATCATCATAAAAGTTTGGCTCCGATCAGAGCAAGATCAGCCGTTGGATCTCCTCCGATCGATCTGAGCCGTCCATTGATTCCTATTTAATCAAAAACACAGCCGCAGCTCAACTCGTCGCGTCTTCGCCGCAATTCTTCACTCTTCTTCGTGTTCTTCAGCATTTCTTCAATTTTTCTTCAATCCGAGGCGCGACCACCTCGATTTCAACTGCAACTCATCGTCTGGATCTTTGGGAGGCCATCTCGATCCAAAATTCAACTCAACTTCATCCGGACAGAGCTTGTTGAGGGTTTCGCATTCTCTGTGGTCCGGGAGCTTGGATCTTAGCTACAATCAAATTCGGATCACCTGAGCCACTTGTAGGGGTTCTCAAGTGAGCTCAGGTTGTATCCAAATCTTCATCGCAGCTCAACAAGCCGAGATTGAAGAGCTCGGATCGAAATTTTCCAGCTGATGCAGTTTGAGCCGAATTCAGTGATTGAAGTTGATTTTCCACTGATTTGCTGAGCCTAGGGGTTCGAAGCCGGCTCTTGATTGACAACCAAGAAGATTGTGAGCTCGGGAAGAGATTGGGGTTTAGTTTAATTGGTTTAATTTCTGTTTTTGTAGCTGAATTCCCATTTCTGCATGTTCTGTTCTGTTTCTGTATTGGTTTCAGATTCGTTACTTTGTTTAATGCAATTGTTTTGCTTAATTCAGGTTTGGTTTCTGCTAGTTTAATAGCTAGGTAATGTGTTTAGTGGCTAATTGCTTTTTATTTCAGTTTACTTCCTGATTTTAGCTAGCGTATCAGAATTGCTGTCTATGTATCAGTTTTTCCCTGTTTTTCTTGCGTGCCAGTTCTGATTTTTGCTATTTGTTTCGAATTCAGTGTGTGTCAAATTTGGATGCTTGCAATTTAAGACAACATCTAGTTAGCTAATGCATTTGATTCAAGTTTGTTTAGTTTTTAGTTCAAATTCTGCAGTTAAGTTCAGTTAGCTGTTTACAAGCTCCATTTCAATCAGCAGTTCAGTTTTATTCTGCAGTTTCAGCTTTATAAGTTCAGTAGCTATTTATAGATTCTGCAATCAACTTCAGTCTTGAACACTTGCTTCCTTTCATCTCTGCATCAATTGTTTCTGCACATCAACTGGGATCCGAAATTCTGTTTCTGAAATTTGGATCCGGTTGTTGCTGCTCCATGTTTTCTTGGCCTCACACCACTGTATCAATTTCAGCTTGTTTGTTGTCTATTCTGAACTTGAATTAGTGCACTTGCCTTTGAGCTTGCATAGGTTTGTTTCTCTCCAACTGCAAATCTGAATTTCTGAATTTCTGCAAATTTGATGCTATATCTGCTCGTGAATTAAAATTCTGTAATCTTCAGCTTAAGGTTTCTGAAATTGTATCAATGCGAGTTTAGTTTAACATCTGCATTCTCTGGTAGTTTGATTCATTCCAAAGCAAGGATATCAAGTTCTGAAGTTGGGTTCAATTTGCTTATCAGTTCTTGCTGTACATCAGTGTTCTACCACGAATTTTATTTGTAGATTCTGAATTTCCATGTCGAGTGCTCATCAGTCCTTTTTAATCTTTCCTAAACCTTGGTTTTGTGAACCCCATTTAAATTGCCGTGCTTGTTCTGCTTGTGGTTTGTAGCTGAATTTCTGTGTTCAGAATTTGTTGCTGCACAATTGTTCTGCAGTGAGTTTTGTGACTGATCAGAACTTGGACTTGGAATTCTTCACTCACTTTCGCATAATGCTTCACTAGCAGTATCACTTCCCAAGCTGAATTACCATATTTACAGTTTTGCATTTAGTATCAGCAGGTTTGTGTCGACTTCCATTACTGCATCCTAGTTTCAAGTCTGTGCCAAATTCATTTCTGCAGTTTTCGATTGTAGTTGCTGAATTATATCAAGGAAGCTTGGCAATTGAATTCCATTGCATTTGAAATTAGTTGCTTGCTTGATTTGCATCTAAGTGGAGTTGAAATTGCCAATTCAGTCCATTAGTTGGAGTTATACCTGCACGTTCGATTTCTGAATTGGAGTTATATTTCCCATTCAATTGTTCAATTTCAATTGCTTCACATTAGTTGTTTGTTGGATTTTGATCTAAAACCAGAATTGTTTCCTATCATCACTTGTTTAGCTTTTTAGCTAAGTTTCCTTTCCCTGTGAGTTCATTTGCAATCCAAAACCCAATCATATTTGAAACCCAAAACATAAACGACACAAATACAAGCGCGAATCAAACAAACCTCAACTAGTCCCCGAGAAAAATACGACCTGTGGCCCCTATATTACATTTTCATGCTTTTGATTGTAAAAGGGTTTCCAGTTATTCATTGATATTTAAATTTGATGAGCCCATACATTTCGTGACAACTTTAACATAGTATATTTGGGCGCGTTCAAATTTTTGGCGCCGTTGCCGGGGAAGCAACTAGTTGATTTGTTTGATTTTTGCTTGCATACTTTTGGACATATCATTGGGTTCTATTTCATTTTGCTATATCTTTCATATACGGTTGCTGCCATTTTTCTTGTTTGTTTTGTGACAGGGCTGCAAATTCAAAATGGGGTCAAAAGAGATAGAAGAGGCATTGGAGGAGTTAAAAAATGTGTTAAAGGGGTTGGACTACCAACTAGAACGTAAAGCTCAGTCATCTACTTA
Source organism: Boesenbergia rotunda (assembly GCA_024364735.1). Lineage (NCBI taxonomy): Eukaryota > Viridiplantae > Streptophyta > Magnoliopsida > Zingiberales > Zingiberaceae > Boesenbergia > Boesenbergia rotunda. The sequence continues at coordinate 47,435 of JAGFNQ010008293.1, read as the reverse complement.
TCAGAAGCTACTTCAGCCTACATTTCAGCCACCTCAACAACAACTTCAGCCACTCCAAGAATTCCAGCAGCCCCATTTGAATTTTCAGCACCCGAATGATCAATTTCAGCAGCCCTATCCTAATTTTCAGCAACCAAATTTTCAATTTCAGCCACCATTTCAACAATTCGAGCCACCACAGCAAGATTTCCAACAATTTCAGCCAAATTCCAGCAATTTCCAGAATTTACAGAATTTTCAGAACGGGCAGCCAATTTTCCAGAATTTTCAGCCCAGTTTTCAGCAATTTCAGCCCAATTTTCAGCAACCAATTCAGCATTTTGAACCTCAATTCCAACACTACAATCAAGGGCAGCAAAGTTTTCAATCATTTCCAGTTTTTCCAGCACAAGACCAACAATATTTTCAGCCTACACAGCCCTTGAACCAGTTTTCACAGCCCTACAATCAAGGGTTTCAAGGGCAGAATTTTCAGCCTTCGGTACCTAATTTTCCAGACCAAAATCAGAACTTTCAAGGCTACAACTCCCAACAAAGTTTCCAAGAATATCAGCCCTTTAATCAACCTCAACAGCTATGTTTTCAACCAAATCAGCAAGCTCAAAATTTTCAGCCTACTTCATCCTTTCAAAATCAGTCAAGGAGCTATGCTAACCAAGGAGGCTTTGAGAATCTTAATGAGAATGAGGCACAACAACAGAGAATGGAGGAGATTTATCAACTAGTTGTACAATATCATCAACAGCAGCAAAGGCTTCAAGACATAGAAAGAGGCGTTGGACAAATTGCTAGTCAAATGAATCAAATGCAAGTTCAAGGTGACCCTAGTGCAGGGCCAAATCTTTCTTTAATGGATCTTGCAATTTTAGAAGAAGAAGAAGAAGAATACATTAAAGTCTGGGCACCTAGAGCATGCATTCCTCAGGAGACTCCTAGTCAAAATCCAATTCCAAATTTTTCAGCTCCAGAAGAAGAAACTGAAGCTCCACAGGACCATTCTAGACTTTTATTTTCTGATGATAGTGTTATTAGTGGTCCTAATTTTTCTGATACTGTTGTTGCAGATATTACAGGAGAAGCATGCAGAGGAGATGATTCCATAGGTGTAGGGGATTGCACTAAGCCCCAGGGACCACCACAAGATTTAGAGAATGAACCAGAAAGTGTAGGGACTTGCTTGGTGGAAGCAAGCACCCAAGGATCACCAGTTGATTGTCCACCAGAGCCTGAGGCTGAAGAGGAGCTTGAACTTGACCAGGAGGAGACCAGAGATACAGCTACTATTATAGATCCTTCAGGTATTATCCAACACGCTCAGGTAAGTATTTCTCCTCTTTCTTCAGAAAAATGCAGTGAGGTACCTAGGGATGACTTTATTGATTCTGATGAGTTTATTGATATACCTTGTGTAGAGATTGTTTGTGAAAATCCAATAGAGGTACCAAATATTGATTTCCTTGATCATCATGCATTATTTGACACATCCATTGTAAATATGAATAGTGAAATAATTTTAGAGGCACCCATAATTGATGTAGTTTTCTATGATGAATCTTTTGATACATCTTTTGTGGATATGGATAGTGAAATTTTTTTAGAAGTGCCTGAAATTGATGTTAGTTATTTTGATGAATCTCTTGCTATTTCATATGCTGAGAATGAATGTGAAAGACTTTTGGAGATACCTGATATTGATTTGATTGGCTGTGACACATTACTTGATATACCCTTGATTGAAAATAATTGTGAAATTTCTATTGATGAGCCAGAAATTGATTTCTTTATTTGTGATGAGTATATGGATGCAAATTTGGTAGGAAATAATTTTGAAAATTTCATTGAGACACCAAGCCTTGATTTAATTAGACAGGATGTAGTTTTGGATTCATTTGATGCAGAGACTGAACTTATATCATTTCTTTCTGACCCTGAACGCTTGAGAGAGGTATTACATGTTTTTGCAGGGTCCAGAAGACTTCAGGAGTGGGTGCTCCAACTGAATAGACTTCAGCCTCCTGGAAGGACTTCTGAAGGGCATCAAGAAGGAGGAGATGATCTGACTTTAATTAAAAGCACTCCATCCCTTGAATGGCTCTTGAACCTGAATCGCCTGAGGCCACCAGAGCAAAATATTGTGAAGTTCAAGTGTGGGGGAGTCCTAATTCTCCCAGCCACCCAGACACCTCCACTACCACGGTGGAGGCTACTGCTTGATAGGCTCCGTCCACCAGAATAAAGGGGAGTTTGATTTTTCTTTTATTTCATTTTTCATTTTCATACTTCCTAGAATTAGAATTTTCCTTTGAACTGAGTCCTTGTAAATAAATGCATGTTATTTCTTTTGTCACTTTTTCTTACATGAGTAGAAATAAAAGTATCCCTTTAAGTTATCTTCATAGCATTTTAGAGCCTTTTGAAAATAAATTAAATTTGGTTGTTAAAACTTAGGGTTTGAGTTCATGGATGAAATCTTGGATGCTTGAGACTACTTTGCTTTAAATTCTTAATTGAGGACTTGGGATGAATTATTTTTACCTAGTGAGAATTAGCCTTACCTTTGTGATACACATATGTCATTGGCTCTAGAACTTGCTTAGGTTCTTTCAAAACCATATTTCAATGATTGGATCACATCTATAGAGATTAATCCATTTGTTTTCCTTTCCACATCAATTTTTAGCAATATTCATGTTTATTCCATTTTTTCTCTACTTATTTCTTACTCTTACCCTCACTTTTCTTTGGACTTGTTGTTTGATTTGTTTCTAATGTTATTTTGCCCGAGACGGACAAAGTTTTAAGTGTGGGGGAGTGATTAGTGATTTGGAAGCAATTTCATTTCGGAAAAAAAAATTTTTGCAATGGAAGGATGGAAACAAATCACATTTTGAGTGAATTGGAATGCCAAGAATTAGCAAGATGAGACAATGGCATATTTTGAAGATCCAAGTGGCATGGTGTGACAATGAAAATTTTTCTGCAAGAAGAAACAAAGGCACGCAAAAGCAAAAAGAAAGAAAAAGTTGTGCCAAGGTGAAGAAAGAAGACAATTCGGCTAGCTTGGATCGAGATTGGCTTGGATCAAAAACTGAAAAGCTGGTATTTTGGGAAGCCAAGATCAGTAAAATCTTGTAGAGAGTGAACTGAGCTGGAATTAATCTGCTTCATGGCAGAAAAACTTGTGCCAAACAGAGAAAGAGGAAAATGCAGTGAAGTTGGAACATTGCTAGAATTCAGCTGTGCAGGAATTGGAATTAAATGCAAGGTTTGCTAACAATTGAAGAAATCTGAGTTGTATTTGTTGCTGCCGAGTAGCTGTTGAAATCAGAGAAGGAAAATACAGAAAAAAATCTGGAACAAATGCAGCAAAGAAGAAGCAAAACAGAAAATGCAGTGAAGGAATTTTCGAAATGCAGGGAAGTAAGCAAAAACTCTGAGCTGATCAAGAAAAAGAAGATGAAAACAATGATCTGCAGCTAAAAATCTGAATGGCATTGCAAATCTGAATCTGCCGAGTGCTGAATTTTAGGGCTGAACACAAAGGAAAAAAATCAGCACAAGCAGTTTTGTGCAGTTGTGTCAACTTGAATCTGAATGAAATTTTCTTGACTGTAAGTTCAGAAACTCTTTGAGAAAAGCTGGAATGCAGTTGTGTAGATCTGAATTAGTGCAAAGTTTGATAGCAATTGAAGAAAACAGCTTTGATACAAAGTTCCTGATAAGATTGAAGCCGAATCCAACTTGATGCTGAAAATTCTGAGCAAATTGAATGGCTGTGGAGCAATGTCCTGTTCGGAATTGTTATGGACTGCAACCTTGCTAAATCCGTAATTCTGAGTTGTAGCTGCACAGATCAGTAACTACTGAATGATACAAACCAAATTCAAATGAAGCTGAGGAAAAGCTAGATGCTGAAGTAGGGAAATGCAGGAGATGTTTGACACAATTGCAGCTGTATATTGGCTGTAATTTCAGAAAATTGTAGCTGTAGAGTGCTAGAATCTGAATAGCAGCTGAAACAAGCTAAATTCCAGCTGAAAACAAGTTGAATTGGAGCTACATTGAGGCTGATTAGAAGCTGAACTCAGCTGGAAAAAGCAGTTTTTCTTTTGTGCAGATTGGTGCCAAGTTGAAGCTGAAATTGGATTTTCCAAAGCTTTGAATCACGAAATGAAGGGGATGAATGTATTATAGATTGAAGCACATCACAGCCTATCAGAACAAGAAAGGAATTGGGATGCTAGGAGTTTCGAAACAAGGAAGAAAATGGGAAGAAGTTGGTTAAAATTCAACTTGATTGAGCAGAATTTTTCGAGAGAAAGCAGTTTAAATGCTCCACTAATCCTAAATACCAATTGAATTGAAGAAATCAGAGTTTTGCAAGATCTAAATATGCTCCATTAGAAGAATTAAGAGCAAAAAAAAAAAAAAAAAGAAAAACAGTTTGAAGAGGAAAAGAGAAGAGAGAAACAAGATGGAACTTTGGCACCATGAAATCAAGTGAAGTTTCTCACATCCAAATCAAATTCTTTGCTCCATTACATTCTGAATTCACTAGAGAGAAAGAAAGAAAGAAAAAAATCTGAGAAAAGAGTGAAAGAAGCAAGGTTGGCACAAAAATTGAAACTTGGCACATTGAGATCAAATGGAGTTATTTTTCATCCAAACCAAAGGAATTACTCAAGATTTACTTCACCACACTTTTGGATATCACTAGAGGACTGATAAGAGGGGCAAAGCACATTGGAAACATTTTTAAACAACAAAGTCCTCCATTCCATCAAAATTTTCCATTCTCTTGGTTTTTATTCCATTTCTCACCATTTTTCATGTTTTCATTTGTTTTTATAGTTGTTGATCCTATTCATGATTAATGGTGGAGATTAGATAATAAGCAAGCCTATGATAGTGCAAGAAGCATGTGTGTTTGAGTGAGCTCCACTTCCATCACCAACTTAGAACTTAAGAGAGAGCCACTAAAACTTCCCTTGAAAGGCTAGTGATTTAAATTCATCTCAATGACTCATGATGGATGAAAAGGCTAAGTTGTTGATTTAAGGACAAGATAGTAATCCATAGAGCTTAGATTTATGAGAATTGACAACCCTAGGTAATTTCTTTTCATTTGTTTCTAATTATGCTTAAGAAAGCCTAAGGGATACATATTTAGTTGTTTCGCGAGACGCTCAAGGTTAAGTGTGGGGGAGTTGATAAGCACCATTTTATTGATTATTTTAAGTGCTTAAATCCATGTTTGATCCATGTTTTTATTGTTTAATTCTGATTTTACCCTAGGTTTTGGAACTTTATCTTATTTTGGACTTAATTGCAAAATTACATATTTTTGGATTAATTGGCCACTAATTTTCTGATATATTTTTGTAGGCATGAAAGGATCCTGGACCTAGGGCATACTGGGTCAAACTTGAGTCGGATGTGAACCGGATCGAATTATCAAGTTTACAATTAATCCGGGCCGTCCGATTCAAGAGCGGCTAGATATGAGCCATCCGGGACGATCTGAAGCAATCCGAGCTAGGGTTAGGGTTGATCAAGCTCTATGATCAAGATCTGAAGGTTTCATCCCAATCAGAGCTGAATCAACCGTTGGATCAAGCAAGGAGGGCTCTAGAGCGTCCATTCACAGATAGAGTTGATCTGGACCATCCGTTGCACATCTGGAGGATCCGAGCTACCACAAGGCAGATCCTGACCCCAGATCATCATCATAAAAGTTTGGCTCCGATCAGAGCAAGATCAGCCGTTGGATCTCCTCCGATCGATCTGAGCCGTCCATTGATTCCTATTTAATCAAAAACACAGCCGCAGCTCAACTCGTCGCGTCTTCGCCGCAATTCTTCACTCTTCTTCGTGTTCTTCAGCATTTCTTCAATTTTTCTTCAATCCGAGGCGCGACCACCTCGATTTCAACTGCAACTCATCGTCTGGATCTTTGGGAGGCCATCTCGATCCAAAATTCAACTCAACTTCATCCGGACAGAGCTTGTTGAGGGTTTCGCATTCTCTGTGGTCCGGGAGCTTGGATCTTAGCTACAATCAAATTCGGATCACCTGAGCCACTTGTAGGGGTTCTCAAGTGAGCTCAGGTTGTATCCAAATCTTCATCGCAGCTCAACAAGCCGAGATTGAAGAGCTCGGATCGAAATTTTCCAGCTGATGCAGTTTGAGCCGAATTCAGTGATTGAAGTTGATTTTCCACTGATTTGCTGAGCCTAGGGGTTCGAAGCCGGCTCTTGATTGACAACCAAGAAGATTGTGAGCTCGGGAAGAGATTGGGGTTTAGTTTAATTGGTTTAATTTCTGTTTTTGTAGCTGAATTCCCATTTCTGCATGTTCTGTTCTGTTTCTGTATTGGTTTCAGATTCGTTACTTTGTTTAATGCAATTGTTTTGCTTAATTCAGGTTTGGTTTCTGCTAGTTTAATAGCTAGGTAATGTGTTTAGTGGCTAATTGCTTTTTATTTCAGTTTACTTCCTGATTTTAGCTAGCGTATCAGAATTGCTGTCTATGTATCAGTTTTTCCCTGTTTTTCTTGCGTGCCAGTTCTGATTTTTGCTATTTGTTTCGAATTCAGTGTGTGTCAAATTTGGATGCTTGCAATTTAAGACAACATCTAGTTAGCTAATGCATTTGATTCAAGTTTGTTTAGTTTTTAGTTCAAATTCTGCAGTTAAGTTCAGTTAGCTGTTTACAAGCTCCATTTCAATCAGCAGTTCAGTTTTATTCTGCAGTTTCAGCTTTATAAGTTCAGTAGCTATTTATAGATTCTGCAATCAACTTCAGTCCTGAACACTTGCTTCCTTTCATCTCTGCATCAATTGTTTCTGCACATCAACTGGGATCCGAAATTCTGTTTCTGATTCTTTGTTTCTGAAATTTGGATCCGGTTGTTGCTGCTCCATGTTTTCTTGGCCTCACACCACTGTATCAATTTCAGCTTGTTTGTTGTCTATTCTGAACTTGAATTAGTGCACTTGCCTTTGAGCTTGCATAGGTTTGTTTCTCTCCAACTGCAAATCTGAATTTCTGAATTTCTGCAAATTTGATGCTATATCTGCTCGTGAATTAAAATTCTGTAATCTTCAGCTTAAGGTTTCTGAAATTGTATCAATGCGAGTTTAGTTTAACATCTGCATTCTCTGGTAGTTTGATTCATTCCAAAGCAAGGATATCAAGTTCTGAAGTTGGGTTCAATTTGCTTATCAGTTCTTGCTGTACATCAGTGTTCTACCACGAATTTTATTTGTAGATTCTGAATTTCCATGTCGAGTGCTCATCAGTCCTTTTTAATCTTTCCTAAACCTTGGTTTTGTGAACCCCATTTAAATTGCCGTGCTTGTTCTGCTTGTGGTTTGTAGCTGAATTTCTGTGTTCAGAATTTGTTGCTGCACAATTGTTCTGCAGTGAGTTTTGTGACTGATCAGAACTTGGACTTGGAATTCTTCACTCACTTTCGCATAATGCTTCACTAGCAGTATCACTTCCCAAGCTGAATTACCATATTTACAGTTTTGCATTTAGTATCAGCAGGTTTGTGTCGACTTCCATTACTGCATCCTAGTTTCAAGTCTGTGCCAAATTCATTTCTGCAGTTTTCGATTGTAGTTGCTGAATTATATCAAGGAAGCTTGGCAATTGAATTCCATTGCATTTGAAATTAGTTGCTTGCTTGATTTGCATCTAAGTGGAGTTGAAATTGCCAATTCAGTCCATTAGTTGGAGTTATACCTGCACGTTCGATTTCTGAATTGGAGTTATATTTCCCATTCAATTGTTCAATTTCAATTGCTTCACATTAGTTGTTTGTTGGATTTTGATCTAAAACCAGAATTGTTTCCTATCATCACTTGTTTAGCTTTTTAGCTAAGTTTCCTTTCCCTGTGAGTTCATTTGCAATCCAAAACCCAATCATATTTGAAACCCAAAACATAAACGACACAAATACAAGCGCGAATCAAACAAACCTCAACTAGTCCCCGAGAAAAATACGACCTGTGGCCCCTATATTACATTTTCATGCTTTTGATTGTAAAAGGGTTTCCAGTTATTCATTGATATTTAAATTTGATGAGCCCATACATTTCGTGACAACTTTAACATAGTATATTTGGGCGCGTTCAGCCATCAAATATCCAGCCTCCATAGCAGGGTCCATCATGCAGTCGCTGCGCGACACTCTACTATACCATGGTTCTACCTCCTAAAAGTAAACACAAAACCCAAGGAATACTTATATTTGCCCCTATCTAGATTGGAATTCTGTATCCATATAACCCATAAGAAGTTGTTCTGCCCGATAAAACAACATATAGTCCTTAGTCCTTCTTAGCCACTAATACATGCTTTTATCGCAGTCCAATTTCCTTGACCTGGGTTACTCTGATATCTGTTACCTATGCCCACGGCACAACAGATATCTAGGCTCGTTTCTAGCATACATGAGACTTCCTTTAGCCGATGCTAGAGGAACCGCCATTACCTACTCTATCACCTTTGATAATCTAAACATATCTCTTTAGATAGAGTAGCTCCAAAGCTAAAAAGTACAAAACTTTTCTTTGGAGGTATCCATGCTAGAACGAGCTAGGACAATATTTTATATGAAACATGGGATAAGCACATCATCCTTGTCTGGAGATCCCTTAGATCTTTGATCCCCAAGGATGTGTCTTACTTCTCCTAAGTCCTTCATAATTGTGTGGACAACCATACCCTTATGTCTGACAATATTCCATCATTGTTGCCAAACAACAAAATATTATCTATGTACAGTACAAGAATACCACTTTGTTTCTGTCACATTTTATATACACAATATCATCCGTCCTTTGAACAAATCCATATAACAGGATTTATCTCTTCAAAGTGGATGATCCTTGTCATTGGTCTAGGGATCCGGTTCATGTTCACTTAGGACCCAGTCCATAGACTCTCCAAGAACATGAGATTTTCAGGTTGAGTAACAACCCTCCCACTGCGATAAGGTACCCTTTGTATATCTTTAGTGACACGAGGTGCAGTGCCTTGTGATATTCCTCTTGTACTGTTGGTATTAAGATCGGAATGTACCTCAGAATAGTTCTACTCATGGGCTTGTGGTTTATTACATAATCCTTTTTCTAAGAAATAGACATTCGTCTCAATGAATATCCCCTGATCCTTAGGACTATTAAACCATCCTTTTGTTCCCTTAGGATAGCCTACGAACATATGCACTAGATTCCAATATATCAGTTGTCTCCTTTCATCACATGTGCTGAACTACTCATAATTTGAACATGCCTTAGACTAAGCCTTCGCTTAGTCCACATCTCTATGGTTTTAAGAGACTACTGACCTAGATAGAATCAAGCATATAGACCGTTGTATCCAGGATATATCCCTTTGAACAAATCTGGCTAATCTCATAGTGGCTTATCAACTTCTTAACTATTAGCTTAAGAGACCTTCTTCCTTCCATGTGTTACACCGTTCTGTTGGGGCACACTAGGTGCAGTGAGTTGGGACTAATCCCAATTTCTGATAAGTAAGTCCTACAACTATCCCTAGAGGTACTTGCCACTATGATCTAATCGTAATGTCACCATACTTTTACTCTGATGTTTCTTCTGCATCAGACTTGAACTCTTTGATCTCATCAAATTATTCAGTCTTGCAGTACATCAAGTAAATGTACTTTATCCTTTGAATAATTGTTTATAAAATACACAATATATTCAAAGGTACCTCTATTCTAGATAGAATAAGGATCTATACTTATCAGGATGAACCAATTCCAACATATCTTTAGCTCTATGCCCCTAGGCTTAGAACAAGTCTCTTAGGTTTTGTTACCTCCCTAGTAAGAGTCAATGATCTTTAAGGAAGACAAGTCTTCCATTACCAATGAACCCAAGGGCTTATTGGTTGACCAACCTTTGAATCCCACTAGAGGTTAATCAAGACCAAACCTTAGAGCCAAAATATATGTTTGGTTCTACTTGGAAGGAACCTTTCTCTTACTTTAGTTAAGATGATAAGCTATTAAACATCTAATTGCATCATGAGAGCTTTTGGTTTTATGTTCTAATTGCCTATCTATGTACTTTAATAGATAATCCTTCTATTCCACTTTTAACAAATAAAAGCAATAGAATATCTTATTCCAGAAATTAAACAAAAAGTTCTTTCCAAAATCTAAGTACACAAAGACAATCTCTATAAAGCCAAAACTATATCCACCTATGCTAAAGACATAAATAGATAAACTCCCACTGCAAAAGTCATCTTCATAGCTCATCCATGTAGTCAGTAATATCCTCCTTAGCTAGTCGTCGAGTTTCCTGGAACCCCTACACAAAAATGCAGACATGATTAGTGGCATATGTATCTACACACCAGGTACCTGTAGATATCACCGCTAAAGATGTTATAACGACACAAGAAGAAAATATACCTGTGGTACTACTCTGACGACTGGGAAAATCTGTCTTCCAATGTCCTGACTGCTTGCACACAAAGCACTTGCCTTTCAGCTTCTTCATGCATCCCTGAGGTCCCTGTAATCCTACTACTTTCTTTGCCCCAGAACGTTTCTTCTTCTTCTTTCCTTTCGATTTAGAAGTAGAAGCGTCTTGAGTAACGAAAGTCTGTGAACTCTGAAGAGGAAACGTCTCTGCCGCCTCGAGTTCTGTCAGAAGTTTTGCCCACGAATATGAACACTTGTCCATATTGTAGCTTAGGCGAAACTTCTCAAAACTCACTGGTAGAGATTGGAGGATGAGATTGACTTGGGTTTCCTCATCAATCTGTGCTCCAAGGATTTCCATCTCCTTCAGCCAAGCCATCATTTTGAGAACATGTTCCCTTACGGGCATACCCTTAACTAAGATGGTTGTTGTCAAGTTCTTCATTACCTTCTGCCTAGCGGCTCGATTACTTTGACCGAAGAGTTCATTGAGTTTGGATGTTTTATCACTAGTAATGGAAGAAGCTTGATTTTGATGACATTCAGTCATCTCGTCTGCTTCTAGCCATTTCCTAAAATATTCAAACTCCTCTTCAGTATTAATCTCGCTAGGCTTTTCGATACAGAACTCAGTAAGATCACACTTGGGTTCCTCGGCAGCAGAGACAAAGTCCATGTTTAATTCCCAATCCTTATCATTATTAGGGGCATTTATTTGGTTTTCTCTTTGAATTAGGTCAAGTGGGTCTAGATCCATTTTAAAGCACCTGAGAATCACAATAATCACATACTTTAGAATTTGAAAATAAATAGACTCCTCAAAAACAATTTATTACAAAATCTACCAACACCTCAAAACATCGAGAATTACGCATGCCACGTTAGTGTGGACGTATACAAATTCTACATTTGTGAGAAGAGGTTTTACCCATTAATTTTACTATCTTGTCAACCTAACTTTTTGACAAGTAAAATTAATAGTTGGTCCTCTTCGGCCCTACAAATAATAGCAGTGACACCGTTGGGGAGGATACTAATATTTGTATCTAAGTGTTTACCATTACACGATACTAAGAAAATTATTTCCGATTGTGTGTCCTCCGTTGGGAAGTACACACGCTATTTAATAATTTCCTATAATCTTTTCTAACCCAGTGATCCATAGAACAAGCCTATCCGTTATGGAGGAAGGCACTCAGAGCCAACGCGCGGGCTTGTTCGCATCACTTGTTAGATTGTAATGGAGGCCGTGGGACCCTTAGGGTCCTTCTCCTACTTAGTTATTTAAGTTTGAGGTTTTTCACATGCACACACACAACAAGCACATAAACCAATATAATAGTGCAACGAAAAAATCCTAGATTTTTCCAACTATTATGACCTTGGCCTCCAATGCGTCTCTAGTCGTGTCGTCACCTCGTCCACTCTATCCTTTCCATGTGCAAGCCATCATGAAGGAGTCCCCGAGTCGAGATGACTAGCTTACTTATTTACATCCATTGATCCTATACTCCACAAAGGAGTGTACATGCATTCTAGATCAAAAGTAAATAAAAGCTCGGCTAAACAAGTGTCATATTTAATTACAAAAATTAAATAACTTATCTATCCTCGTCAAACCCGAGGATTCAATTAATATACATCACGCACAATCAATCACATACATAACCACAATTTGCCATAATAGTTGGAATCTAGTGCCTGCAACACAAAGTTAGCCTACGCACATCCAAAAATTATCCAGCAAAAATAATGTACATAATAATGTGCAGAAAAATAACCGAATCCTAAACACATAAAACCGGAAACACAGCTCTGATACCAATTGTCGGGAGGTATGGCTTGGCAGTTTCCAAGACAACCTCGGGGTCGAACCTGAGAGACCTCTCTATGTTTACGGATTAAAAAATTTAATCTGAATAGAGACCCGTCTCCCAAATTACCATCTCGTCGTCATGTTAATTAATCCAAGTCACAACTTAGCCGAAACCATGGTTAAGGCCTTATAACTTTCTGGATTAATTAATCACGGAAAAGACAATGAATGGATCACCAATTTTTGTGTTTGTATTCGAGGTCCATGACATAAAATAATTATCAAATTAATTAACAAATAATTAATCTATGATAATTAATTATCCACATGCAAAAATAATAATCAAAGCAATTAACATAACAAAAGTAAAACGGAGCTCGGGAGAGTTATACCTCGCCGTTTACCTCGCAGTCTTCTACCTTATGACCCTCACCTCCTGGACGTCGTGTGGGCGATGATCTACCAAGACGTGGAGTCACCAAGGCGCGCCAATTAATCCTCCTTCCTAGACTGGCCGAAACCCTAGGATAGGGTCTAGGGTTGTCTTCTTCCTCCCTTGAACCCGCCGGAGCCCTAACCTCCAATGAGGTTGCCGCCGGCCACCAAGGGATGCGTGTTCTTTTCTTGTGTGCCTCACCACCGAGAGATGATGGAGAACAAGAAAAAGAATGAAAGAAGAGTGAATAACCCTAGCCCTAACTCCTTCTTCCTGCCACTTCCTTGCGCCGACAAACTCCTCACCAAGGAGTAGACCGTCAGTGATCCACCTCTTCTCTTTTTCCCCTCGAGCTGCCAATCTCTATTCCATCTCCATGGAAACGCCGGCCAAGGGTTGAGAAGAAGAGCAAGGAAGAAGAAGAAGTAACCAAACCGCCACTCTCCTTTCTCTCAATCGCCGCCAACGCCAAGCAATCAAAATTGCACCGCGGGCGAGCCACCTCTTCTCCTCCGACCTGCTGTCGAGCTCTCCAAGGAAGAAGAGGAAAAGAGGATCATGAGAAGAAGAAGAAAAACAAATTTTCTATCTTCTCCTTGCCTCTTATCGCCACCTCTTGCTTGCCTTAGCCACCTGCCACAAGAGCCCTAGGAGAGAGAAGATGAGAGGAGAGAATTTAGAGAGGCTTTGGTTATTTTTGGATGATTAATTCATTAACCATGTATCATGACACCTATGGGGGTAATTATAGGGCAAAGATAGGGACCATGAGGAGGAGTTGGTTCTTGGCCTGCTAATGGATCTATACCCGATCCATTAATGAAGATCCATTCCACAAAAGGATCTCATTGAACTTCCTCACTAACATAATATAATATTTTACAGTATTACCCTTTAGTTAAATTTAAGTATAATAATATTATATACTTATAAATTTAAAATAAAAAGTAAGTTGATATTATATACATATTCGTACCCTCGGTCGTCGGTCGCCACATGTTGTTGCCGATTGTCGGCCGCGAATAATGGTCGACCGCCGGCGGGGGTCGGCGGCCGTCATTGCCAGTCGTTGGCCGCGAATTATGATTGCCGACCGTCGTTGTCGGTCGTCGGTCGTTGGTCATCGTTGCTAGTCGTCGGTCAGTCACCAACGACAGCCAGCGGCGGCTAACGACTGACGCTAGTGATAAATACTATTTTATTGATTATTTGAGCTGGTAAAATCCATGTTTGATCTATGTTTTTATTGTCAAAATTATGAAATTGCCCTAGGTTTTAGAACCTACCTTTATTTTGGACTTAATTGCAAATATGCAAATTTTTGGATTATTTTGGCCACTAAATTCTTGATCTATTTTTGTAGGCATCAAGGTTCAAGGATCTAGGGCATATTGGGTCAAACTCGAGTCAGAAGTGACCAGGATCAGATTATCAAGATTACGATTAAATCTGGGCCGTTCGATTCGAAAGCGGCTAGATCTGATCCATCCGGGATGATCTGAAGCCATCCGAGCTAGGGCTAGGGTTGATCAAGCACCCTGATCAAGATCTGAAGGTTTCATCACAATCAGAGCTCAATCAACCGTTGGATCAAGCTTGGAGGGCTCTAGAGCGTCCAATCACAGATAGAGTTGATCTGGACCATCCGTTGCATATCTGGAGGATCCAAGCTACCACAAGGCAGATCCTGACCCCAGATCATCATCATAAAAGTTTGGCTCAAATCAGACCAAGATCAGCCATTGGATTGAAGCAAATCAATCTGGACCGTCCATGCTTAATTACTTAAGGAAATTTTTCGCAGCTCTTCCCTATCGCGTCTTCGCCGCTACAGTGTCTTCCTTCCGTGTGTTCTTCGTGTTCTTGAGTTTTTCTCTTCATCCGAAGGCGTGATCACTCGATTCTTGATTCAGAGCTAGTGCTAGGTCGTCGAGGAAGCCATCAGTGGAGTTCCGGATCAGATTTGCTCAATATACAGTGCTGTTGAGAGGTTTCCGCAGTTCTGGTCACTTGGCATCTTTGGATCGGCTGTGCTCGATTTCATTCCAACTGAGCTATCTAGAGGGGTTCCCTAGAGAGTTTAGATCATCATCCATTCATCTTCGCACACCGACGCAGCCGAAATGAAGATTCCGAGTGGAAATTTCAGAAATGATGCAATCTGAACTTGATTCAATCGCAGATGGAGTTTTCCCCATGATTTGCTGAGTTTGCGGGTCCGATGCTCTCCCTTGCTTGACAACCAAGGAGTACCTGAGCTGAAGAAGGGATCAAGGAGTAGTTTTCCTTAGTTTAATTTCAGTTTAGCTGTAATTTTAATTTTCTGCACTGTTCTGTTCTGAGTTTCGTGTTCAGCTACTGAAAGTTACAATTTCAAGTTCTTAGCTGTAGTTTAGCTCTAATTCTGCAAGTAGAGTATATAGGAATTTGTTTAGTGATCAACTAGATCAAATTTCAGTTTATTTTAGTTTCATTTGCTAGCGTGCCAAATTCACTTCTTGCATGCCATTTTATTTCAGGATTTATCAATGTGTTTCTGCTATAGTTTGTTTTAACTTTTCAGTCTAGTTAGTTAAGTCAATTGTTAGTAAGTAGTTAGATTTCATCTCAGTTTGTTTCCGGTTTAAATTTCTGAGTATAAACTCCATTTCTTGCGTGCCAAATACAAGCTTGCGTGCCATTCTAGCTCTGAACCTTCTGCAGATTTCTGAATTGCATCAGAGCTGGATGTTTACCGAATTGTCTCTGCATTCATCAATGTGTTAATTCTTGCCTTCGAGTCCTATCTATGTTTGCTTAGTTGACATAGAATTTGGGTTTGATTTTCTGCAATTCAGTCCATGTTTTAGCTCATCAAGCATCACATTTCCGAAAGTCTGATTTTCATTTCGGCATCCAGATTTCAGAAATTCTGCAACTTCAGTTTTCTTCCTGCCCTTTCAGTCAAATTGCCATCAGGTTTTGTGTCAATTGTATGCGAGTTCTACCCTAGACTTGTTGATCCTTAGAATGGTAAATCGATTTCATATCAGTTGCTTATTTTGAGTTCAAGTTAGATGCTGAATTTCTGACTTCCTTACACTTCTGCACATGCACTTTGAGTTTTCGGTTTGTATCTAAAGTGAATTGTTTGATCTGAAATTCTTCATCCATTCCTGCCAAATACTTCAATGATAGTTGCTTGCTAAATTGCATTCGATCAGCTTGCCAAGTTTTTAATTGATACTTGTTCAATTTCTGAATTTTGCATGTGTTTCCTTGTGTCAAGCTAGTTTGTTTTCGAAAATTCCATAACTGCTTTTACTTCATTGCATAGCAGTTTCTTTGTGTTTGAAATCAGAAAATAGTTTCCCAAAAAAAAAATTTGGTAAGTGCTTAATTAGGTTTCCATTAGTTGAGTTTTCCCTTTAGCGCCAACTTCTTGTTTAGTTCATTAGCTTAAGATTCTTACTTCTCCTTTGCAATTTCCTTTTCGATTATAACCCCAAATCCCACTTACTTATTTGAAACCCCAAAAACACAAACGACATATAAACCAAGCGTGAATCAAATTATATCACCCAGTCCCCGAGAAAAATACGACCTGTGGCCCCTATATTACATTTTCATATCTTTGATTGTAAAAGGGTTTCCAGCATTCATTTCATTTATAAATTTTAAATTTGAGGCCCACATTCGTGACACATAGTTTGGGCTCGTCAAATTTTTGGCGTCGTTGCCGGGGAACTGTTAGTTGATTTGTTTGATTTTTACTTGTGCACGTATTTCATATCATTCTTGACTTACTTTTGTGCTTATTGCTATATCTTTGGATTTGATTTTATCTGTTTATCTGTTTATCTACTTTTACTGCGATTGTTTTGTTTTTATGACCAGGTCTTTAGGTGCTGAATTAGAAGATTTCGATCCTGAGATTGAGAGGACTTTCAGAGTCAGGAGGAGCCAGGCCATTCTTTCTGAGACTACAGATATCCCTCCTATTCAGACTATCTCCACTCACTCAGGCATTGACATGGCAGACCACCAGAGAACCATGAAGGAGCTCGCAGCACCGGATGCTGCATTTCAGTACTCCAGCATAGCTTATCCAGAGCTGGGGGAAAGTTTTGAGTTAAGATCTGGACTTATCAATTTGTTGCCAAAGTTTCAGGGTTTATCTGGGGATGATCCAAACAGACACTTGCACGAATTCCATGTGGTGTGCTCTACTATGAAGCCTCAGGGCATTTCTGAAGAAGACATCAAGCTGATAGCTTTCCCCTTCACATTGACAGGAGCAGCCAAAGACTGGTTCTATTATCTGCCTACAGGACATGTGTCTAGTTGGATCGCTATGAAGAAGGCATTTTTGGAGAAGTATTTCCCAGCTTCCCGCACAGCTATAATCAGAAAAAGTATCTGTGGGATTCAGCAAGTGGTGGGCAAAACACTATATGATTACTGGGAAAGATTTAACAAGTTGTGTTCAAGTTGCCCCCAGCATCAAATCTGTGAGCAATTATTGATTCAATATTTTTATGAGGGATTGCTGCAGATGGATAGAGTCCTGATAGATGCTGCAGCTGGAGGGGCCCTAGTGAACAAGTCACCAATGCAAGCTAGGGAGTTAATTTCTAATATGGCTGAGAATTCCCAACAATTTGGAGGCAGAGCCTTGACCACCAGAGGAGTGGGAGAAGTTCAGGTAGTTCCTACTGATCAAACCGTTCAGAATGCATTGATGGAGCTCACCTCGGTTGTTAAGAAAATAGATTTGAAAGTGGAAAGACTTAGTTCGACTCCTTCAGTACCTCCACCCTCTAGTCAAGTGATAAGTGTGTGTGGCATTTGCTCTAACCTAGAGCACACCTCAGATTCGTGCCCCACTCTCCAACAGGACGAGACAGTAGCTGTATTAGTGAGAGGACAATTTCCAGCAAGAAACAATCCATATTCCTCTACCTATAACCCCGGTTGGAGGAATCATCCTAACTTGAGGTATGGGAATGCTTTCTGCCAACAAGAGCCTCAAAGTCAGTCTTCACAGCAGCCTCAACCGAACTTACAGCAGTCACAGCAAGCTCAAAACAATCAGCCAACTTTTCAGCCATCAAATCCAAGTTTTCAGCCTCCGTTTCAGCCTAGTTCCCAACATTTTCAGCAACAATTTCAGCATTTTGAACCTCAATTCCAGCAACCTTATCAAGGGCAGCAAGGCTTTCAATCATTCCCAGCTTTCCAAGCTCCAAATCAACCAATTTTTCAGCCATCACAGCCCATGAATCAGCATTTTCAGCCCTACGATCAAGGATTTCAAAATCAGAGTTTTCAGCCCTCGCCTCCTAATTTTCCACCTCAAAATCAGAATTTTCAGCCCTACAACTCACAGCAAGGTTTCCAAGCATCTCAGCAATTTAATCAGCCCTATCAACAGCCCAATCAATCCTCTTATCAGCCCCAACAGCATGGTTTTCAACAAAATCAGCAAGCTCCACCATTTCAGCCAACTAATTCATCCTTTCAAGGTCAATCAAGGAGCTATGCTAACCAAGGAGGTTATGGGAGCTCAAGTGGAGGAAACGCACAGAATCAGCAAATGATGGAGATGCTACAACAAGTTGTACAAACACAACAACAACAACAAGGTTGGCAACAAAACGTTGAGAGGCAATTAGGGCAATTGGCTAGTGGAATTAACCAAAATCAAGCTCAAGGATCAAGCCAACTTCCTTCCCAAACTGTTCCTAATCCCAAAGGGAATGTGAGCGCTATAACTTTGAGAAGTGGGAAGGTTACAACATCTCCTAAGAGTCCAAGAGCAGAATTTTCAGGAGACCGGACAGCTTCTCCAATTCCGGCCCAACACAACACTGAAATGAGTTCAAATTCAGCTGATTCCAACCCTAGCCCGTTCCCAACTCAGTCCTCAAGAAACCCTCCAAATTTGGTGGCAAACGGAGAAGAAAACAGTGCCGAGGCCGATTTTACAGCAGCCACTTCGCAGGGGACAGCACAACAGAATTTGTTGGATCGAGAGATGCGAGAGAGGGGGGGCGAATGTCGCAAATCGTTCGGATTTAAAAAGAGCGGGTGCGCAGCGGAAATAAAAGAAAAACAGAACAATGCAAACGCAGTCGGTTTACTTGGTTCGGAGCCTGGGTCGACTCCTACTCCAAGGCCCACGGTCGTTGACCGTTTTCTGCGGGCAATTCTATAAGTTCGTAAAAGTTTACAAGACAGATTATAACAAGAACAGTTTAGTAAACTTTAAATACAGCTCTTCGTTACCGACGCCCGGTGTAGATCGAAGTTTCGGAGCAGCGGGACGTCGTCAGCTCGAGTTGGAAGATTTCTGGAGCGTGTCGCGGAAGCAGAAGAGCGCAGAAGTGTCGCAGCGATTGATGCTTTGAAGAAGGAGGTCGAGGTCCCTTTATATAGGGCCTGGGGGTGCCCTGGTCGACGGGGGCGCCCCCACGTGGCTTCCGATGCGGTGATCGCTTCGGTCAAGGCTGATCTCTTCATCTTCGGGATCAGCTTTGACCGGGGCGCCCCGAGCGCGCGGGGCGCCCGGGTTGACCGGTCAAAGCCTCATCCTTTGGCTTCGCGAGGGCAGCTGATAGTCGGCGTGGCACTGGGGGCGCCCGCGACACGCGGGGCGCCCGGAGCGCGCGGGGCGCCCGGAAGAACCGGGGCGCCCCGAAATGCTGCTGTCGGAGCTTTTTCTTGGTCTGCTGACTTGGGTTGACTCTGGGGGCGCCCGGAAACTTCGGGGCGCCCTGCCCAGCTACTGCCTCACTCCTTTGAGGCTCTCTGAGCTGCAGATACACAGTCCTTTGGTCCTGCATCCAGGGTTAGTCCAAAACAGCAAATATTATGTTAGTTTATACAGCCTTAGCTGTCTTGGTTCTGACTTTGGTCTCCAAAATGGAGCCCTAGGTCGAACCGACGCCTAATGTTCCCTCAAGGGGAACGCGTCCTCACCTACTCCTCTCGGGAGAATTTACCTGGTGCCAACCGGCTCCTCCAGTTGGACTTTTGCCCGGCAGTCCTTCGCCAGGTCTTGAGTTGCCAAGCTGCCCTTCGCTTGGTGCCTAGCAGCCCTTCGCTAGGTCTTTTCTTCTGGCAGCCCTTCGCCAGTGCCTAGCATTCCTTCGCTAGGGTTTGTCCATTCTGGCAGTCCTTCGCCAGAGCCTAGCAGTCCTCAGCTAGGGCTTTTCTTCTGTCTGGCAGTCCTTCGCCAGTGCCTAGCATTCCTTCGCTAGGGCTTTTCCTGTACACTCAAGAAATTTGTTAGACAACAACTAACCCTTAACTTTTGAACCCTTTTGCCAATATCAAAACACAGGTTTGACTTGGGTGCAATTTGCACCAACAATCTCCCCCTTTTTGATATATGGCAACCTAGTTCAAAAAGTTAAGGAAAACAATGCTGAAATTGAAATCCTAAGTTAGATTCCCTCCCCCTGGAAGAAATCTCCCCCTAGATTTTTCAGAAGTAGGTGGTTTGAGTTAAGTACTTAGAAGATTTCATGTTTTGATAATAAGTTGGGAAATCTGCTAAGTTTTTCGAAATGATGTTTTAAGTTTGGAAGACTTTAGAAAACTTTAGACAAATTTTCAGTTTTTAGAAACATTTCAGACTTTGGAAAATTTTCAGTTTTGGAAAAACTTCAGACTTAGAAAGTTTTGGAAAAAAATTTTAGACTTAGAAATTTTTAGTTTTGGAAAAAATTTTAGACTTAGAAAAAAAATTTCAAAGAATAATTTGAGCAAAACTTAATAACACTTCAGAGTTAGAAATTTTTAAGCAAAAAAAAAATTAAGCTTAGAAATAATTCAGAGTTAGAAATTTTTACAGGATAAATTTAAGCTTTGAATTTCTAACTTTGAGGTTAAACTTTTTGAATAAAGGAAAAATTTGACAAAAAAACTTTTTGGGTTCCCTCTTTCCTTTCCAACTCACCCCCTTTAACATATATCAAAAAAAAACGCAGAACAATATTTGCAATAATTAAATAAAGCATTTGCTGTACTGAATACCATAGGACCTAAGTCTGGTTTCATCTTTAGGGACCTGTCTAACCCAATTAGCTACTTAGTAACTGTTATGAACAGTAGCTTTTGCTAGGGTTAGTCAAGTTAAGTGAGCTGTTCAAGTTAGATTTGTCTAAACTTGATACTTAACTTGATTGCTGTTCATTTAGTGCCCCAATTGCTGCCGATGCACTGACTTAAAGCATCTTGAATTGAGGCAAAGACCTAAGCATCTCAACCCTTTCTAGGTTATCACTCAAAGTACCCTAAGGTGCTTGTGAGATGCTGGCTTCTAGATCTATAGGTGCATGCAATTCTAGGGTTAGAGCCTAGTCTAAGTCCATTTCGAAGAATACCCTAGTTTTGAAGGGGGTAATTTTAAAATAAAAACTAAGTCAAAAAAGAAAGAAAAGAAGAAAAAAAAATTTTAAAACCAAAGTAAAACTTTTTAAGATTAAGTTAGAAAAACCCCTTTTTTTTTTAAATAAACACCATTTTAATATCAATTTGAAATATTTTAAAACAAAAAAAACCAAATGATTCTATTCTACTAAGCATAATCCTAACTGCCTTCTTAGTGAGCTGAACTCAGACTCAGGTAAGGGTTTAGTGAATATGTCAGCTAGGTTGGACTTGGAGTCTACATGCTTAAGGACTATGTTGACTAAGATTTGACTCGTTGACCTGGGTTTGACCATGGTTTTTCTAGTACTTGGCTCAGCTTCAGGTCCAGCTGGTCCAATAGGTTCAATTCTGGGTTCATTAGTTGGTTCAACTGATTCAGAAGTTGGTTCAATTGTTAAGTCATTAAAGGGTTTAGTTAGGGTTTCAGAGTTATCTTCTTGATCAGTATTTGATGAAGTTAAGTCAGAATTATCAGATTTTGGATTAGTTTCTTCATCAAATATTAAGTTGGTTGTTTCTTCAATTTTCTTAGTTATTTTGTTGTAGACTCTATAAGCTCTACTTGTTGTAGAGTACCCTAAAAAGATACCTGGGTTTGACTTGGATTGGAATTTTCCAAGATAGTCTTTGGTATTAAGAATATGGACTTTGCATCCAAAGACTCTAAGATAGTGTAAGTTTGGAAGCCTATGGTAGTAAAGTTCATAGGGTGTTTTATTTAACCTTTTATTAAGCAGAATCCTATTTTGGATATAGCAAGCTGTGCTAATTGCTTCTGCCCAATAGTGGTTAGGTAGGTCAAATTCATTGAGCATAGCCCTAGCAGCTTCCTGTAGGGTTCTATTCTTCCTTTCTACTATGCCATTTTGTTGGGGGGTTCTGGGACACGAAAATTAGTGTTTATATCCATTTATTTTACAGAATTCTTCGAATCTCTGATTCTCGAATTCTCCCCCGTGGTCAGACCTAAGTCTTTTAATTTTGGTATTATTTTGATTTTCAATCAATTTACAAAAGTTGTTAAATAGGTTCAGGGTTTCATCTTTGGTCTTTAGAAACCTGACCCAGGTGAACCTAGAGTAGTCATCAATTATCACTAAGCAGTATCGATTTCCACTTAGTGACTTGGCTCCATGTGAATCAAGTAGGTCAAGGTGTAGGAGCTCAAGTGTGGTTTGGGTTTGATCAGATTGGATCAATTTGTGACTAGACTTGGTTTGTTTGCCTTGATTACAAGATTCACATATTAGGTTTTCATTTTTGATTTTGGGGATACCTTTGATTAAGCCAAGTTGGGTAATTTTTGAAATAGTTCTTAGATTGGTATGACCTAATCTCCTATGCCAGAGTTTTGATTGTTCTAACTGTGTTAACATGCATTTGGGTATAAGGGGAAGATTTATAGTGTATACATTGTTTTTCCTAGTGCCCTTAAGCATGATTTCTGAGTCTTGTGCATTTCTAATCAGGCAATTAGAATTGTTGAAAGTAACTAAATAACCAGAGTCACATAACTGACTTATGCTAAGTAAGTTAAAATTGAAGTTTTCCACCAATAGTACTTTCTTAATAATGAAATTGGATTTAAGTTCAATATTACCTGACCCAATTACCTTAAGTGTAGCATTGTTACCAAATGCCACTGAGCCCAGGTTTTTGAACTTGAGTTTGGTGAACTTCAATTTGTCCCCAGTCATATGTCTGGAGCACCCGCTATCTAACATCCATTGGTCCAAATCTTTATGTTCCTACACATAAAGAATTTTTGATGATTTGGATCCAATTTGAGTTAGGGATAGCTTAAATTGAGTTTCACTTCCTAGTCTATCTCACCCCAGTCTAGGGTTTTCAATCACGTTAACCTTAAGGTTTTTGTGAGACAGGTTTGAGGGTAGAAATTAGTTTTGAAAAGGAATTTCAATTTATTTTCGAAAAAGTTATTTATTTTTGAAAACAGATTTTTAAACAAATAAGTTTAGAAATTTTGAAAAATAGATTAAGTGATTTTCGAAAAAGAGATAGGTTTGAAAACAGATAAGAATCTATAATTATTTGAACTTTGAGTTAGATTCGAATTTGACAAAAGATAATTTGAATTTGAATTTCAGAAATTGGCTTCCAGGTCTTGGCGAGGCACTAGGCCTTCTTTGGCCGTAGCCTTATGGGATCATCCACCCTTTCCTTGACAAAGCCTTTTAATGAAATTTCATTTTCAAATTAAATTAAGCCATTTTCTGGTCTAACTAGCTTGGGTCTTAGATCGGTAGCTTCGGCTGGTTTCACCAGTCTAAAGAGACCAAGTAGACTTGATCTTATTAGAGTTGGTTTCCCCAACGTACTATCATCTCACCTCCTCCCAATACTATGTTTTCAAGTTTCAAGTAATTTAGTCCTTAAATCTAAGTATTCCTTAAATCTAAGCATGGCAATTTGCAAAAATTAAATAAACAAACAATCAATCAATTAAAAAATTATCTAATTATAAAAATTGTTTTGATTTTGGCTCCCCCTGGACTAAAGCCTCTGTATAGGTTAGGCAAGATGTGAATCTTGTCCTTGGGGATCCAAAATTGATTTGAACCAGTTGGTTTAGTCAGGCACAGTTTTGGCACCCATGCCTGAACCTTAGGTCTTGACTGGTTCAGTACAGCAAAGTAAGATCTTTGCCGAGATTTGGTTCTATAGCCAAGTCCGGATCGGTTTAGAACAGACTTCTGTTTTCCCAGAATCATATCAAGATTCTTGGAACCAGAAGTGAATCGTTCTAAAGCTGTTCTTAAGTCCTTAACTTGAGTTTTCAAGGAGGAATTTTCTGATTCAAGTTTTTCAACTTGATCAGGGGTTCCTTCCTGAAGTTTCTCAGTTAAGGATTTAGAATCAGCTCCCTCTTTCAGGAGTTTTACTTCCTGTCGGAGGGACTCGATTCGGAGTTTGGCTTTCGTCAAATCTCGGGATAGATAAGAAATAAGCGAATTTAATTGCAATTTTGAAAAACCCGTTACCCTTATTTCGCCGTCGTCGGAGAATGTCAGCTTGCCGTCGTCCTGGTCTGAGTCTGAGCCAGTCTCGATTTGATCCGAAGCGGTCAGGGCTAGAAGATTGGACTGGGCTGCTTCTTCTTCTTCTTCTGAGGAAGACTCGTCCCAGGTTGCTTGGAGTGCCTTTTTCTTTCTGGTCTTTTTGGACTCCTTTAGACTTGGACATTCAGTCTTGTAGTGGCCCTTCTTCTTGCATTCGTAGCAGGTTACGTTGGGCTTGTGTTTCTCAGTTGCTGGTTCAGCTGGTTCATCCTTTCTTCGGTTTGTTCTCCGTGTGCTGGCTTGGTACTTCAACTTTTTGTAGTAGCTTCGAGCTAGCCTGACCAGTTCAGATTGATCTCCTTCTTGATCTTCTGTTTCTGAATCTGAGGTAGATTCAGGTTGAACTTGAGTTTTCTTCTTAGTCATTCTTCCTGTTTTCCCTGCAAAGAAAGCTATACTTTTCTCAGCCAAATTGCAGTTAGTCTGTTCATGCAGCTCAAGTTCAGAAAATAACTCATCTAACTTAATTTTTGAAAGATCCCTAGAGACCTTGTATGCATCTACCATAGATGCCCACAAGGTGGTCCTAGGGAATGCGTTTAGGGCATACCTTATAAGATCACGATTTTGAACCTGGTGACCTATTGCGTGAAGACCGTTCATCAATTCCTGGATTCTGGCGTGGAGCTGGGCTGCTGTCTCGTTATCTGCCATTTTGATAGTGAAGAGCTTGTTCAGTAGCAGGTCTCGTTTGCTGATCCTCGTATCTGAGGTTCCTTCGTGGAGCTCGATCAGTTTAGCCCATAGCTCCTTGGCACTGTTGAATGGGCCTACGCGGTTCAGCTCCTCTTTTGTCAGTCCGCATTGGAGGGTCTGAGTTGCTTTGGCGTCAGCTTCAATCTTGCGTTTGAGGGCAGTGTCACACTCTGAGTAGTTTTGCGGTACTCCTTCAGCATTTGTGGGAATCATCAGTCCAGACTGGATGATTATCCACATATCCACCTGAGTTTTCAGGTGGACCTCCATTCGACTTTTCCAGTAAGGAAAGTCTTCTCCACTGAAAAGTGGAGGTCTGGCGGTGCTAAAGCCTTCTTGGATGGCCATTCGTTCTGAAATTGCAAACAAAAGAAACAAAAATATTCCAAGACTTGGTCTTGGATTAGTAGTGCGGGAAGAGTAAATAAAGACAACTTTCAAGGGGTGTTGCACCAACCTTGAAAGTAAAACTCGAACGAAAAATATTTTTTTTAAAAAAAAAATTGAGAGAGAAAACGAAAGAAATCCGAAAAAAAATTTTCAAACTGGTGGTTGTACCAAGTTTGAATTCCCCGCTCTGATACCACTTGTTGGATCGAGAGATGCGAGAGAGGGGGGGTGAATGTCACAAATCGTTCGGATTTAAAAAGAGCGGGTGCGCAGCAGAAATAAAAGAAAAACAGAACAATGCAAACGCAGTCGGTTTATTGGTTCGGATCCTGGGTCGACTCCTACTCCAAGGCCCACGGTCGTTGACCGTTTTCTGCGGGCAATTCTATAAGTTCGTAAAAGTTTACAAGACAGATTATAACAAGAACAGTTTAGTAAACTTTAAATACAGCTCTTCGTTACCGACGTCCGGTGTAGATCGAAGTTTCGGAGCAGCGGGACGTCATTAGCTCGAGTTGGAAGATTTCTGGAGCGTGTCGCGGAAGCAGAAGAGCGCAGAAGTGTCGCAGCGATTGATGCTTTGAAGAAGGAGGTCGAGGGCCCTTTATATAGGGCCTGGGGGCGCCCTGGTCGACGGGAGCGCCCCCCCACGTGGCTTCCGATCCGGTGATCGCTTCGGTCAAGGCTGATCTCTTCATCTTCGGGATTAGCTTTGACCGGGGCACCCCGAGCGCACGGGGCGCCCGGGTTGACCGGTCAAAGCCTCATCCTTTGGCTTCGCGAGGGCAGCTGATAGTCGGCGTGGCACTGGGGGCGCCCGCGACACGCGGGGCGCCCGGAGCGCGCGGGGTGCCCGGAAGAACCGGGGCGCCCCGAAATGCTGCTGTCGGAGCTTTTTCTTGGTCTGCTGACTTGGGTTGACTCTGGGGGCGCCCGGAAACTTCGGGGCGCCCTGCCCAGCTACTGCCTCACTCCTTTGAGGCTCTCTGAGCTGCAGATACACAGTCCTTTGGTCCTGCATCCAGGGTTAGTCCAAAACAGCAAATATTATGTTAGTTTATACAGCCTTAGCTGTCTTGGTTCTGACTTTGGTCTCCAAAATGGAGCCCTAGGTCGAACCGACGCCTAATGTTCCCTCAAGGGGAATGCGTCCTCACCTACTCCTCTCGGGAGAATTTACCTGGTGCCAACCGGCTCCTCCAGTTGGACTTTTACCCGGCAGTCCTTCGCCAGGTCTTGAGTTGCCAAGCTGCCCTTCGCTTGGTGCCTAGCAGCCCTTCGCTAGGTCTTTTCTTCTGGCAGCCCTTCGCCAGTGCCTAGCATTCCTTCGCTAGGGTTTGTCCATTCTGGCAGTCCTTCGCCAGAGCCTAGCAGTCCTCTGCTAGGGCTTTTCTTCTGTCTGGCAGTCCTTCGCTAGTGCCTAGCATTCCTTCGCTAGGGCTTTTCCTGTACACTCAAGAAATTTGTTAGACAACAACTAACCCTTAACTTTTGAACCCTTTTGCCAATATCAAAACACAGGTTTGACTTGGGTGCAATTTGCACCAACAGAATTCAGCATCTACATCTCCACCTCCGGCCAAAATTGATGATTTTAGGGTGCCTTTACCCTTTCCACAGCAGAGAACACATGCAAAAAAGCAGGTGGAGGAGGAGAAGGCCAAGGAATTCAATGAGTTAGTGGAACTTTTTAGCAAGGTAGAGATCAATGTACCTTTGTTGACCATGATCAAGCAGATTCCCAAGTATGCTAAGTTTTTGAAAGATCTTTGTATTCACAAAAAGAAACTGAAAGAAAATGAGTTGGTCAGCTTTGGGAAGAACATCTCAGCACTTATCCACACTATTCCTCTGAAATGTGAAGACCCAGGGGTATTTACTGTTTCTTGTGAGATTGGGAGCACGATATTTCATGATGCTATGTTAGATTTAGGAGCTTCTATAAATGTGATGCCCAGGTCAGTGTTTCAGATGCTTGGCATAGGCCCTTTACAGCCCACTGGGGTGGTGATACAACTAGCAGATAGGAGTCAGACCCACCCAGCAGGTATGATTGAAGATGTCTTGGTGAAGGTAAAGGAGCTGATATTTCCTGTTGATTTCTATATTTTGGATATGGAGGGAGATTACTTGGCACACCGATCTCCACTTATCTTAGGCAGGCCTTTTCTGAAGACGGCCAGAACGAAGATTGATGTACATGCCGGGACACTTTCTATGGAGATTGGAGATACGGTTGTACAGTTCAGCCTTTTTGATGCTATGAAGCATCCAAGAGAGGACCACTCTGTTATGAGCATGGATATTCTAGAGGAGCTGGCGCTGACAGAGTTAGAGACTGAGGGATTTCTGGAGGATTTTTCTGGAGGAGCTATTGATTCAGAGGAGGCTGAGAGAGTATTGACTGCTGATACTGAGGATTTTACAGAAGACATTTCAGACACACTTCCAGCTGGAGAGATTTTTCTAGGTGTAGGGGATTGCACAGAGCCCCAAGGATCACCTATTTTTCCTGATATTCAAAGTGTAGGGGATTGCACTAAGCCCCAAGGACCACTTATTTCTACTGAAGAGGACCAAAGTGAACTGAAGCCATTACCAGGTCATTTGAAGTACGCATATCTAGGAGAGGAGCAAACTTTCCCTGTTATTATTGCACAACATTTGGAGTCAGAACAAGAAGAAAAATTACTGCAAGTCCTGAGGCACTACAAAAAGGCGATTGGGTGGACTTTATCAGATATACCAGGTATCAGCCCAGCTATCTGCATGCACAGGATATTTTTGGAAGATAATGTCAAACCAGTGAGGCAACCACAAAGGAGACTCAACCCACTTATTTTGGATGTTGTAAAGAAAGAGGTGACTAGACTTCTACAGGCAGGTATCATTTACCCTATTTCTGACAGTCAGTGGGTTAGCCCTATTCATGTGGTGCCTAAGAAATCTGGAGTGACCGTGGTGGCAGATGAAAGCAATGAGCTAGTGCCCACCAGAGTTAAGAATTCCTGGAGAGTCTGCATTGATTACAGGAAGCTCAACAAGGTCACAAGGAAAGATCACTTCCCTTTACCATTCATTGATCAGATGCTTGAGAGACTGGCAGGGAAGTCACACTACTGTTTCTTGGACGGATTTTCAGGCTATTTTCATATTTGCATAGATCCAGAGGACCAGGAGAAGACCACCTTCACTTGTCCCTTTGGCACATTCGCCTACAAACGTATGCCCTTCGGACTCTGCAACGCACCCAGTACCTTTCAGAGATGCATGGTGAGTATATTTGGTGAGTTGCAAGAGGACTGTATGGAGGTATTTATGGATGATTTTTCAGTTTATGGCACATCTTTTGATTCATGTTTGAATAACTTGTCTAGGGTTTTACATCGTTGCATTGAAACTAACCTTGTTTTGAATTTTGAAAAATGCCACTTTATGGTAGAGCATGGGATAGTACTTGGACACATAGTCTCTCATAAAGGTATTGAGGTAGATCCTGCTAAAATCAGTGTTATTTCTTCTTTATCTTACCCCGTATGTGTACGGGATATTCGAGCTTTTCTTGGACATGCAGGATTTTACCGCAGATTTATTAGAGACTTTAGCTTGATTGCTCGGCCCTTGACACGACTTCTGCAGAAAGATGTTGAGTTCCATTTTGATGAAAAATGCAAGGAAGCTTTTCATAGACTCAGGGAGGCTCTTACCTCAGCTCCTATTATTACATCACCTGACTGGTCTTTACCTTTTGAATTAATGTGTGATGCTTCTAATTTTGCAGTGGGAGCTGTTTTAGCACAGAGGGTAGATGGAGCACCACATGTCATTTCCTATGCCTCCAAAACCCTAGATGCCGCCCAAGCCAATTACACCACGACTGAAAAGGAGCTTCTTTCCATTGTTTTTGCTTTAGATAGATTCAGATCATATTTATTGTGTTCTCATGTTGTTGTGTTTTCTGATCATGCAGCACTGAAGTACCTCCTGAAGAAGCCAGATGCGAAGCCAAGGCTTATTAGATGGATGCTACTACTACAGGAGTTTGACTTGGAGATACGGGATAGGAGTGGCAAGGAAAATTTAATAGCGGACCACTTGAGCAGATTGGAGGGAGATGGAGATCCCACGGCCATAGATGATGATTTCAGAGATGAGCAGCTTTTACAGCTACATGGTGAGTCACCTTGGTATGCAGACTAAGTGAATTTTCTTATAGCTCATGTTTTTCCTACACACTTTTCGAAAGCTCAAAAGGATAAGTTTAAAAGTGATGCAAAATATTATGTGTGGGATAATCCTTACTTGTGAAAATTTTGTAGTGATCAAATCATTAGGAGATGTGTACCAAATCATGAGTTTCATTCTGTACTCACTTTTTGTCATTCTTCAGCATGTGGTGGGCATTTTGGACCACAGAGAACTGCTAGAAAAATTTTAGAATGTGGATTGTACTGGCCCACCCTGTTTAGAGATTCATATAGGTTTTGTAAATGTTGTGATAGATGTCAAAGAACAGGAAACATAAGTGCTAGAAATGAAATGCCTCAGCAAGCTATTTTATTTTGTGAGATATTTGATGTGTGGGGTATAGATTTTATGGGACCATTTCCTGCTTCTTTCGGATTCTTGTATATTCTTTTAGCTGTTGATTATGTTTCAAAATGGGTGGAGGTCATTCCCACCAGGACTGATGATTCATCTGTTGTTGTTAGTTTTGTCAGGTCACACATTTTTTGCAGGTTTGGAATTCCAAGAGCAATCATAAGTGACCAAGGATCCCATTTTTGCAATAAGCACATGAAGGCTCTTCTTAATAAGTACGGGTTGTACATAAGGTTTCTACTGCTTATCACCCCCAAACAAATGGACAAGCCGAGGTGTCGAATAGAGAAGTCAAATCAATTTTAGAAAGGACCGTGGGACCTAATAGGAAGGATTGGAGCAAAAGGCTTGAAGATGCACTATGGGCATATCGCACTGCTTACAAGACACCCATTGGAATGTCACCTTATAGACTTGTGTATGGGAAATCATGCCACTTACCTGTGGAGGTTGAGCATAAGGCGTATTGGGCGGTAAAAGCTTGCAATTTTGATGCTACTAAGGTGGGAGAAGAAAGGAAGTTGCAACTTCAAGAACTTGAAGAAGTCCGGTTGGAAGCTTTTGAGAATTCAAGGATCTACAAGGAGAAGACTAAGAACTTTCATGACAAGCACATTGTGAATAAAGAATTTCAAATTGGTGACAAAGTGCTATTATACAAGTCAAGGCAAAAATTGATAAGAGGTAAGTTGAGATCAAGGTGGGAATGTCCATTCATTATAACTAACATTTTTCCCTATGGAGTTTTTGAAATTAGGGACGAAGCTAATGGATTTGTGTGGAAAGTTAATGGCCACCGGCTCAAGAGATATTTTGAAGAACTAAAGGAGCTAGAGGTGGAGGATGTATACATTGAGGACGCTATCTACCCAACTTAAGGGGGGTTCACTTTCTCTACATTTACATTTCATTGTACATATCATTTTCATGTTGCTAGGAATAAATGTTTTTCTTTTTGAAGTAAGTAGTTAATAATAAATTTTTAGGAAACAATGACATGAATAAAATCATTGTAAATACCATGTCCTTGTGAATATAGTTTTGTCACTTTTTCTTACATGACTAGGAATAAATGTATCCCTCTAGGTTACTCCATAGCATTTTAGAATCTTTTGGAAAATAAATTAAATTTGGTTGTCAAAACTTAGGGTTTGAGTTCATGGATGAATTCTTGGTTGCTTGAGTACTATTTTTCCTTAGACTCTTGATTGGGGATTCGAGATGGATTATTTTTACCTAGTGAGATTAGCCTTATTTTGTGATACACATATGTTATTGTATTCTAGAACTTGCTTAGGTTCTTTCAAAATCATATTTCAATGGTTGGATCACATCTATAGGGACTAATCATTTTATTTACCTTTACACATGAATTTGTATATTCTATTCTATTTACCTTTCCTTATTGCTAATCTTAACCCTAATTTTTCTATGGATTTTTGCTTGGGATGTTTTCTTCTGATGCTATTTTGCCGAGACGGCAAAGATTTAAGTGTGGGGAGAGAGTGAGTGTATTTGGAATCAATTTGTATCAAAAGAGGAAATTCATGTCAAGAAAAAACATTTTTTGCAAAGTTGAAACCAAAAAGTGCCAAGTGGGTTGAATTTGGTTCCAAAAAATGAGCAAAAGAATGGAAAGCAATTGAAGAGCCAAGAAGTGATGCATTGAAACCAAATTCCGGCTCAAAAAGCAGTGAGACAAATGTTTGTGCCAAAAGGGTAGCTATTTCATTTAAAGCTCACGGAAAGGGTTGATATTTGATCATAACTCAAGCACAAAGCGAGCTGCAAGACTGCTGGCCATAACCTAACTGAATTGTGAAATTTCTGCACAAGTTTGTATCAACTTGGGACCAAAAATTGGTTTGACTCAAAAGAAGGGAAGTCAAGAGCAGCAACCTGTTGTTGGAAGACTGAAATGAGGACTGTAAACTCTGAATTGAAACTGAATTGAAGGCTGACCAAAGGCCGAAAATAGTATGAAATGAGCTGAGAAGAGCTGAGAAGAAGGAAATTCTGAGCTGACTGCAAAGAGAGCTACTGCGGGCAGTAATCAAATTTAAGAACAGAATCTGAATGGAAGCTAAGCATATTGTTGCAGCTGCTAGAGCTGTTCTTTGCTGAAATCAATGATGGAAATCATGGAGTCTGAATCTGAGTTGCTGGTGCTGAATCTGAGTGAATGCTGATTTGAAGTTGATGGAATGACAAGTACTGAAAGTGAATCTGCTGAAAAGAAAAAAAAATATCTGCAAGGACTGGATTGAAGCAGGAAATGCAGAGAGTTCTGTGCCAAAAGGAGATCCGTGAAACATAATTTGGTTAGCAAAGCTTGGATTAAGAATTTGGAAGGGCAAGATCAACAACTTCTTGTTGTTAAATCTGACTGCATTATAATTATAGCTGCCGAGTACTCCAGCTGGAAAATCAAGAACTTAAGTGTACATTGTATCTGAAGTTGAAGGTGCACATTCAATCTCGGATACAAGAAGAACCAATGGATGCTAGAAACTGCTGAAGAGAATAGCAAATGAAGAAAGTGGCTTGGCTGAAATTCGATTCATGAGCAAAATTGCATTTGAGTGGAACACTTGAAGTTTCCACTGTCATTTGAAGCAAGTACTACATGATGCTAAGTGCTTGAAGGAATCAGAGAATGGAAATGGATGCCTTAGGACTGAAACTCGAAATACACAGTGAGAAACTGATTTAAATTCAGAAATGTTAAAAGCAAACTCACAAGTTTCAGCCATCAAGGCAAATTTGTACCAACTTGCAACCAAATTGAGTTTTTGAGGCTGGGAATCAAGGCATAGAAGATATGAATGTATCACAAGAGTGATGAGTGTATCCTTTGCTGATCAGAATTGGAAGGAATGTGGCTGCTAGATTGATAGATCAAAACAGGAAATTTTGTAGTGCCATGGTATCAAGTGAAGCAATTGCATTCTCCACTACTACTTGATGCTAGGATAAATTATGTAGCTGCTGGAGAGAAATCAGATTCTTGACTCTGATGTGCTCAAATTGAAGATTGAAAAAAAAAATGAAAGAAAAAAAATCAGAAAAGAAGAAAGAAAAGAGAAAGAAACAAAAGGGGTACACAAAGGAGTTTTGGGCCTCATGAGTTTAGTGGAATGCTTCTGATCCGAATTACATCTTTGTTCCATTATCTTTTTGACTCGACTAGAGGAAAGGAAGAAGAAATGAAATCAGTAGCAGACCACGATAAAGAAAAAAAAAAGAGAACAAATGAAGAAAGTGTGCCAACTTGTAAAGGGAATGTATCAAGAGTTAGCTACAAGGGTTGTTGAGTGATAATTTTATATTGAGTATCTATTTTACTTGATATCTCATGTTCTTTGATACAAATCTGAGCCGAAAAGAAAGCAGAGAAAGAAGAATGAGAAAAGGGAAGCAAAGTTGGCACGAATAGACAAAAATTGGCACAAGAGGTCAAGGCAAGGTTTTTCATCCAAATAAAAGGCAATTACTCAAGTTTGACTTCACAACACTTTTGAGATCATTAGAGGACTGTATGGAAAGCAAAGAGCATTGGAAACATCCTCAAGCACTCAAGTCTTCCACTTTACCAATTTTTCCATTTCCTTAGTTTTTATTTCACTCCTTACCATTTTCTATGTTTTTCTTTGTTTTTATAGATGTTGATCCTGTCCTTGATTAATGATGGAGAGTAGATAATAAGCAAGCTTATGGTAGTGCAAGAAGCATGTGTGTTTGAGTGAGCTCCACTTCCATCATCGAGTTAGAACTTAAGGAGAGAGCCACCAATATTTTCCTTGAAAGGCTATGAGTTAGATTCATCTCAATGACTCATGATAGATGAAAAGGCCAAGTTGTTGATTTAAGGACAAGATACTAATCCATAAAGCTTAGATTTATGAGAATTGACAACCTTAGGTAATTTCTTTTCATTTGCTTCTAATTATGCTTAAGTAAATTTAGGGGATACATATTTACTGTTTTCGCGAGACGCTCAAGCTCAAGTGTGGGGGAGTTGATAAATACTATTTTATTGATTATTTGAGCTGCTAAAATCCATGTTTGACCTATGTTTTTATTGCCAAAATTGTGAAATTGCCCTAGGTTTTAGAACTTACCTTTATTTTGGACTTAATTGCAAATATGCAAATTTTTGGATTATTTTGACCACTAAATTCTTGATTTATTTTTGTAGGCATCAAAGGTTCAAGGACCTAGGGCATATTGGGTCAAACTCGAGTCGGAAGTGACCGGATCAGATTATCAAGATCATGATTAAATCTGGGCCGTTCGATTCGAAAGCGGCTAGATCTGAGCCATCCGGGATGATCTGAAGCAATCCGAGCTAGGGCTAGGGTTGATCAAGCACCTTGATCAAGATCTGAAGGTTTCATCACAATCAGAGCTCAATCAACCGTTGGATCAAGCTTGGAAAGCTCTAGATCATCCATTCAAAGATTAGCTTGATCTGGACCATCCGTGGCAAATTTGGAGGATCCGAGCTACCACGAGGCAGATCCTGACCCCAGATCATCATCATCAAAGTTTGGCTCAAATCAGACCAAGATCAGCCGTTGGATTGAAGCAAATCAATCTGAACCGTCCATGCTTAATTACTTAAGGAAATTTTGTCGCAGCTCTTCCCCATCGCGTCTTCGCCGCTACAGTGTCTTCCTTCCGTGTGTTCTTCGTGTTCTTGAGTTTTTCTCTTCATCCGAAGGCGTGATCACTCGATTCTTGATTCAGAGCTAGTGCTAGGTCGTCGGGGAAGCCATCAGTGGAGTTTCCGGATCAGATTTGCTCAATATACAGTGCTATTGAGAGGTTTCCGTAGTTCTGGTCACTTGGCATCTTTGGATCGGCTATGCTCGATTTCATTCCAACTGAGCTATCTAGAGGGGTTCCCTAGAGAGTTTAGATCATCATCCATTCATCTTCGCACACCGAAGCAGCCGAAATGAAGATTCCGAGTGGAAATTTCAGAAATGATGCAATCTGAACTTGAATCAATCGCAGATGGAGTTTTCCCCACGATTTGCTGAGTTTGCGGGTTCGATGCTCTCCCTTGCTTGACAACCAAGGAGTACCTGAGCTGAAGAAGGAATCGAGGAGTAGTTTTCCTTAGTTTAATTTTAGTTTAGCTGTAATTTTCATTTTCTGCACTTTTCTGTTCTGAATTTCATGTTCAGCTACTGAAAGTTACGATTTCAAGTTCTTAGCTGTAATTTAGCTCTAATTCCGCAAGTAGAGTAATATAGGAACTTGTTTAGTGATCAACTTAGTTAAATTTCGGTTTATTTTAGCTCAATTTCTTGCGTGCCAACCACATTCCTTGCGTGCCATCTGATTTCTGCATTTACTTTCAGTTTTTGAGTTTGTTTCCGATTGATTGTTTTCTGAGTTGTCTCCTAGCTGTTTAGTTGTAAATCTTTGATCTAGCATTAGATAGATAGTGTGTTTAGTTAAAATAGCACTCAAATTAAGCTAGGTTGCAATTCCATTCCTTGCGTGCCACTATCATTTCTTGCCATTTTATTTCTGCCAAACCAAATTCTGTTCTGAATTTTTTCCAGCTGCGTTGGACAATTTTTGTTAGGTAAACACTAGACATTTTGGCTTAGTTCATCTGGTTTTTCGATCAGTGTATCAAGCTGAGTTTGTTTGTGTTTTGAGCCCAAACCTTGTGCTGAAATTCTAAAAATCAAGTTCCAATTTCTGCACTTTCCATTTCCGAATTTTACTTCTCTTCTCAAGTCTGAATTCAGTTTCAATTCTCAGTTGTGTGCCACATGCTTTGGGTCTATTTGAATCTGAATTTAACTTGTCATTTGTGGAATCTGATTGAGTAGAAATCAATAAGTTGCATTCATCCATTTCGAATCTCTTTTGCATTTGTGGCTTCCAAAATTTTAGTTAGTTTGAGTTAACATGTGTAGCTTGTTTAATTTCCGAAAGGCATAAAGAGCAATTGCTTTAAGCTTGATTTGCTTCCGATAACTTCCATCACACCATCTATTTCTTTGCATCAGAATTTATTGTGCATTTGAATTTAGGCTTGCTTTTCCAAACTTTAGTCAAAGCCTATAGCTTGATTCGGTTTTCATTGGTTGAATTATCATTTGCCATCTTTTGTTTAGTTCCATTGCTCAATTTTCTTTATTTTCATTTCATTTTCATTTTCAATTAAAAACCAAAATCCCATTACTTATTTGAAACCCCAAAAATGACACATAATTACAAGTTTGAATCAAGCACGACAACTAGCCCCGAGAAAAATACGACCTGTGGCCCCTATATTACATTTTCATATTTTTGATTGTAAAAGGGTTTCCAGTTATTCATTCTTATCTAAATTTGAGGCCCACATTCGTGACACATAGATTGGGCTTTGTCACCTGCCTGGTCATAAACCCCTGGCAAAATTCTGTCAGACTATGTACCTCTCTCTGAGTAGCTGCCTGGTCCTGCTGAAGACTCTGGACGCCCTCCTGAATAGTATGAACATCCTCCTGGAGTCGGGTATACTCTGCTCGTGTGATAGGCTCAGCGGGCTCCTCACCTGCATCAGCAGCTTCCTGGCGCTCCCTCCACACGAATACCCCCTGTCTAGACTCAATGCCTGCCAAAGACAATTGGTGGGTGCCAATCTGATCATAGTCTTTAGACAGGTGTCTAACCTGACCACTAGTGACCCGAATGCCAAAACGCAGTTGGAAGAACTCAGTTAACATATGACAAAAAGACATATAAATCTTCCCATTCACACTTTTGGATAGGTGGCAGATGGAGGCAAACACATGCAAGTACACATCTATATCCAATCGTCTCTCAAGCGCATACATCATCACTAAGTGAGGCAACCTAATCCTTGCCCTTCCCTTAGTGACGATGGGTAGGAGACATTCTACCATAATCTTGTAGAGCACATGACTGGATGGACTCATGGGTTTTGCGTCAAAAGTACATTCAGATTCATGTCTATGTCTCCTGAAGTAGTGGACATGAATCTGATCAATAGTGACACCTGGGAATTCAAGTGGTTCAACAATGTTTGGAAAGTAGGTATTGGCATTGTTCAAGGCCCGACATTCTAGGAAACTGGCTAAAACCATGGGTGTGAAAGGAATGGTGACACCCACTACCCTTGACTCATAAACTCTATTGTCTAGATCAAGACAAGTCAAATTTGCAAAGAACTCTTTGCACAGATCAAGATTAACATCATGTTGGCAATAGACAAGTTGTTCTATGCCGAAATGGGTAATCATCTCAATAATGTGAGGCCCTTTCTCCTCAAAGTATCCTTTATTGAGATATTGACAGGGTAGTTGAACAAATTCGTTCTCCTCAAATCGCTTTTTGCATTCCAAACTTCTAAACCTAGACTCTTCTGAGCCTTGGGGACCTGGTCGAGATGACCCCTCACCCCTAGATCGTTTAGACACAGTTCTAACACACCAAACACATGTTTGCATACCAAAGTGACTCCCCCAAAACAGAAGATAGCAAAGGAAACACAAAAAAATCATCATATTAGTGTCAATACGAAGCCTAAATGGAGAAGTAAACCTTAAACATTATACCTTTTCATCCTTTGCATTTTGAGATTTGGAAATCGCGTGGGTTGACTTGAAGAGGGGTTTTCTACTAACCCTAGAAGTAGATCGGAGTTAGTGAATGGATTTAGGGAAGATTTTAAGGCTTGAGAGGAGTTTAGGACGCAAGGGGAGTCAAGAGGAGGAGAAAATCGCCGGCGGAAGTGAGCCAAAACCCTAGGTTTTGCTTTCCCGGCTCACCCTCTCCTTTTATACAACTCGCGAACCAGTCGACTGCCCCTAGGGCAGTTGACTGGGCGACAATGTAATTACATTCTGTGAGGTTTGCCAATTGACTGGTGTCTACTGTTCTGAATTTCAGATTTTCAGTCGAACTTCAGAAATGCCTAACTAATTCCACAAGATCCCAAAAATTCTGTAATCTTGTGAGGAGATTTGTGGATCTTCTATTTACTTGGGAAAAATATAATTTCAATCAAAATCATCCCAAATCCCAGGCTTGGTACAAACTCCGAGTTTCTCTAAAATGTATCATGAAACTCTTCTCAAAAGTCCTATTTTGGACCTTACCTTGATGCTGCTTCCCATAATCATCCATAATCCATTCATAGCATCAAGTTATATCGTATTTAGGCATTGAAATCGATTTTTCTCAATTAGAATCCTAATTTCACCTTTTTCTTCATAATCCTCCCTTAAGTGTGCCAACTCTCTAGGATTAAGACTACCCTTAGTCTTTTAAACCTCTTGGCACACCTTATAGTTCTTTTCAATCTCCTAGAAGTAAACCACCTGAGATCCATTGACAATGGAACTCGTCTTGACTCCTAGAGCTTCTATCCCTAATTACCTCCCTATGTAACTCCTTTACAAATGCAAGACCACACCGGGACTCTTCCGGTGCTTCTTGACTTTCCACCATTACTCTCTTAATTCGATAGACCTTTTCTTTGGTCACTTTCTTTTCTTTCCCTTTAAATGGCTTCTCTTTGCTATTTTTTCCTTTTTCTCTACCATAGTTATAGGGCATCCTTGAATATGATACTTTATCAACATTAGCCCTCCTAGAATGGTATTCTAGACCTGGCTTACCATTTCTAAGAGATTGATCATTTTGTATTCCTCTGGATTCCTTGGATCTCCTAATGAGTTTATCTCGGTTCTTTTCCAATTTATCAAGTTTGGCTTTTAGAGCTTGATTTTCCTTTTCCAAATTCCTGACTTTAGGACCACTAGATCTAATTTTATCATCCCTAGGATTACCTATTTTTCTAAGCATGTTTCCCTTTCTCTTAGGATTTATCCTTTGATCCTTAGTCCTAGGAACCCTAGATTTATCATGCATCACAAAGTTTTTGGTGTTTTGGTATCCAAAATCGTTTCTACTCCTATCATGGTATTTAAAGCCAAAAACACGCATAGACAAGCAATGGTTATCAATTCTATCATTCATGCACACACATTTTGGGTGTTCATACAAGATTTTGAAGCATGAGTAGAGTTAGGAGATACCTTCCTTACCCTTGGTGCTCCCCCTTGATGAATCCTCCTCTCTCTTTCTTCTTTTTCTCATTTCCTAAGGTGTTCCATCTTCTTGAGCTCTCCACTTCTTGGGCATTTTGTATGATAGTGCCCGAGCTCCCCGCATGTGAAACACCTAATTCTCTTACTTTTGTTTTGTATTTCCTCATTCCTACAACCCATATTAGATTTAATTTGAATGAACTTGGGCTTAGAAATTACCTCCCTTTTTCTTAGTGGGCACTTATCCTTGTAGTGCCCCTTTTTGTTGCAACCAAAGCATACAATATGCTCTTTTGACTTAGCTTTGGTGGAGGTGGAGGTCGTCTCTTGCTCTTGTGAGGATGAGGGTCTCTTCTCCCCCTCAACCCTTGATGCTAATTCTTCCTCTTCTTCTCTTGATGAGGTAGATGGTTCCTCACTTGATGACACGGGCAATTTATCATTTTGGTCCTCTTGGACCATTGAGTTTACTTCATTAGATGCTTCGACTACTCGAGCTTGTGAGAGGTTCTTATGGAGTTCTTCCAACTTATTCCACAATTCGCACGCATTTGAATATTTCCCTACATCACTCAAAACATGTTTAGGCAATATATTGATCAAAATATTTATTACCTTCTCATTGGCCCTAGCTTGTTCTTGTTGTTCGCTTGTCCAATATCTAGGGCGAAGCTTTTTGCCGTGCTTGTCCTTGGGAATTTCGAATGGGTCTTCAACGGTCATTCTACACTCCCAATCCATCCCGAGCCAATTCTTCATTCTATCTTTCCAATAGTCAAAATTCTCATGCTCATATGATGGTGGTAAGTTGATATCGTCGCCCAACATGTCTTCCATGACCCCTTCTCCTCTAGCAAGTGCTCCCTCGACGGTTAGTCCGATCAAGAGCGGTCCTGCGCTCTGATACCAACTGAAGGATCGATGTAGGCGTACAGAGGGGAGGTGAATGCACTTTCGTGGATCGTTTGATCTCTACACAGATGTTGGTGCAGCGGAAATAATATGCAAAAGAAATAACAATGCTAACAAACCGTATCTAGGTGGTATCCATCTCGATCGGGTGACTAATCCAACAATCCATCGGTGGATCAAGCCCCGGATAACCTCCGGATAGAACTCGTCGCTCCTTGTGGGTGGAGAAACCTCGCCACAACACCAAGAACACTTTCTGAGTATACAAGACTACTAACATGCCCTATCCAAGCAAGTTTCATCAAGGAACAAGGTAGGCAACGAGCCCCTTTAAATAGGGCTCGAATCTGAAACAGCCGCTACCAGTCGACTGCCCAAATGGCAGTCAACTGGTCTCACTCAGATTCGACCGTTACAGCATAACGTTCAAAATCTGGCCAGCTGTTCCAGTTGGCACCAGTCGACTGCCCAAAGGGCAGTCGAATGGTCCGAGACCTAAGCCTAGGGTTTTTCTCCGAGTACAAATCTCTCCGCACTCACACCCTCCCGGCTTAACCCCTGAGTACATGCACTCAAACTCAGCCACTCTCAGCCTAGTTGACTCTTCACCAGCAGTCTTGACTGTTGCCTTCATGCCCTCTCCATCTTTGGCCCTCGTCCCTCGGATGCGCACGCAAGCCTCCAGCTTGCTTCCATGCCACCCTTTACATACGCCTCAAAGTCTGTGTCCCTCGGCTCATCATCTCTGCTATCAATGGTTCCTCGGATGCGCACGTAAGCCTCCAGCTTACCTCCATGCCATCCTTCACCTGAAAATGTCAACCAAGTCCATGCGTACCTGTACACCTGCACACTCATGTACACATGTGAGAATAACACAAACCCTAACTTGACCATATTGCCCATACATCAAATTATCATGATCCTCCAGATCATCTCAGGGTCGATTGCCCCAACATCAGGCGCCCCCAGGAAGACTATAAATGGGGCTCAACCCCCAAGGCTTCAACATCATTCTTTCCAACGCTCAAAACACTTTTGCTCTCGCGCTGCGCCCCGGCAAACTTCCATTTCGAGATTACAGCGCTGACGACGACCCTCTGCTCCGAAGTACGATCCACACGGGTGTCGGTAACGAAAAGTGTAGTTCTTTTTATTTACTGCAATATTCCTGTACTGAAATTTGTAAACCTTAGCGTGATTATAGAATTTCCCAAAGTAAACGGTCAAGGACCGTGGGCCTTGGAGTAGGAGCCGACTGCGACTCCGAACCAAGTAAAATACTTGTGTTTTTGTGTGATTGTTTTTGCTTCCGCTGCATTTACTCTTTCCTTAATCCGAAGAAAAAAGTTTTAACGATATTCACCCCCCCCCCCTCTATCGTTTCTCTCGATCTAACAAGTGGTATCAGAGCAGGGTAGCTCAAATTTAGTGCAACCACCAATTCGGGAGTTTTTAGGATTTTACAAAATTTTTAATTTCTTTTTTTTCTGACGAATTTTTCTCGTTAATCGAAGATGGTGCAACACCACTCGATCGGTTCTTTCAATTATCTTATTCCCGCACTACTAATCCAAGACCATGTCTTGGGACAATTTTTTGTTGTTATTATTTCAGAAATTCTAAATGGCCATGCAAGAGGGTTTCAGTATAGGCAGACCACCACTCTTCAGTGGAGAAGCCTTCTCCTACTGAAAGAGTCGGATGGAAGTCCACCTGAAAACTCAGGTGGACATGTGGATCATAATCCAATCTGGTTTGGAAATACTGAAGAATGATGAAGGAGTGACACAGCCTTACATAGAATGGGATGCCTCGCTGAAAAGGAAGATCGAGGCAGATGCAAAGGCGACTCAGACACTCCAATGCGGACTAACCAAAGAAGAGCTGAACAGGGTGGGACCCTTCAATAGTGCGAAGGAACTCTGGGGTAAGTTGATCGAGTTGCACGAAGGTACCTCCGACACCCGAATTAGCAAGAGGGACCTACTGCTGAACAAACTGTACATAATCAAAATGAACGACGGCGAGTCAGCAGCCCAGCTCCACGCCAGGATCCATGAACTGATGAACGGTCTGCATATAATCGGTCACAAGGTAGAAAATCGTGACCTTATCAGGTATAACCAAAATGTTTTCCCAAGAAATACGTTGTGGGCATCTATGGTAGATGCTTACAAAGTTTCGAGGGATCTTTCCAAAATTAAATTAGACGAATTATTTTCTGAACTAGAATTACATGAGCAGACTAACTGCACCATAGCCGAGAAAGGCATTGCTTTTGTTGCAGGCAAAACAGGAAAGGTGGCCAAGAAGAAGCCTCAACATGCACCCGAGTCTGACTCAGACTCAGACTCGGAAGACAGTGAAGGAGATTGACCCAAGTGGTTCGGCTAGCCCGAGACTACTACAAGGAGCTGAAGCATCAGACCAACAGAAGAAAAGCCAGCCGAAAGAAGGAAGATCCGGTTGATCCCTCAACGTCAAAGAACAAATCAAGTGTGACCTGTTTCAAATGCAACAAGAAGGGACACTACAAATCGGAGTGCCCAAATCTAAAAGAAGCCAAGAAGACTAGAAGGAAGAAGGCCCTTCAAGCAACATGGGATGAGTCTTCCTCTGAAGAAGATGAAGAGGCCCCACAATCGAACTTGCTCGCCTTGACTGCTTCGAAAGACATCGACACCGAATCAGAATCGGACCCGGATGACGGAAAGCTCACCATTTCGGAAGACGGCAAAATAACTGTAAGTGGTTATTCTAAAGTGGAATTAGCAGAATTAATTGCCTACCTATCTAGTAACTTCGAAAAAACCAAAATTCGAGTCGAGTCCCTCCGATAGGAAGTAAAACTCCTGAAAGAGGAAGCTGACTCTAGATCCTTAACTGAGAAGGTTCAAGAAGGAAGCTCTACTCAAGTTGAAAAACTTGAGAAAGAGAACTCCTCCTTGAAAACTCAAGTCAAGGACCTAAGAGCAGCTTTAGAACGATTCGCTTTGGGTTCCAAGGATCTTGACATGATCCTTAGAAAACAGAAGTCTGTTCTAAATCGATCCGATTAGAGTATCGAACCAAGTCTAGACAAAGGTCATACTATGTTGTATTTGTTGATGCAGTCTGACCCTGATTGTTGTTTTGGTGTTGACAACGATTTAAGTTTTGATTTAAGTTTGGTTGAACGAATTGGGATTAAGTCCTAGTCGGGGGGCTGAGCACAAAGTCCTAATCTGGAGGGTTAGGAGTGGAAAATCCTAGCTTGGAGGGCTAGGTGTGGAAAAGTCCTGGCTTGGAGGGTCAGGTCCTAGCCTGGAGGGCTAGGTTGGATGGAAATCCTGGTGAGTGAAGCCGGGTCCTGGTGAGTGAAGCCGGGTCCTGGTGAGTGAAG
This sequence comes from Boesenbergia rotunda, assembly GCA_024364735.1. Taxonomy (NCBI): domain Eukaryota; kingdom Viridiplantae; phylum Streptophyta; class Magnoliopsida; order Zingiberales; family Zingiberaceae; genus Boesenbergia; species Boesenbergia rotunda. Next base: position 4,149 of record JAGFNQ010008293.1, on the reverse strand, counting down.
CCAGGTGATTAAAATCCCGGTGAGTGAAGCTAGGTCCTGGTGAGTGAAGCCAGGTGATTGAAATCCTAGTGAGTGAAGCTAGGTTGAAATCCTGGTGAGTGAAACCGGGTCTCGGTGAGTGAAGCTGGGTGACCAAAACCCTACTGAGTGAAGCCAGATCCTAGCTTGGAGGGCTAGGTTGAAGTCCCAGTGACTAAAGTTGGGCATGGCACGAGTCAGAGAAGGGTTGGAGGCTTGTTCTCGTGACTTAGAGTGCATTGGGCTTGCCTGGATCGGTTTGGTGACCGATCAGGGAAGTTGGCACGGTGCTCCTTTGTGGATCAGTCTGGTGACCGATCCAGCACTGGCTGATTGGTCTGGTGACCGATCAGGGAGCATACAGTTCACCTGCTGCTCTACTCCGGATCGGTCCGGTGACCGATCAGAGAGCATCCAGTAGGTTTTGGGGACCTTACTAATCTGCTCCTGATCGGTCTGGTGACCGATCAGGGATACTATTTAGATCAGTCTAGTGAACGATCATTTGTCGCAAGGTTCTCACTATAACCGATCAGGATGACTCCTGATCGGTCAGGAAGCACCCCGATCGGTCTGGTGACCGATCAGGCTGGAGCCTGATTGGTCTGGGGACCGATCTGGAGTATGCAGCAGATTGCTGGATAGGTCTGGGTACCAATCAGGAGTGTGTAGAAGACTGCTGGATAGGTCTGGTGACCGATCAGGGTCCTTCCTGATCGGTCTGGTGACCGATCAGGAACATAACTTTAATTCAAATACGCTGTCAGAAGCTCTGATCGCGACTGTTTTCTCTACCGATTCTCTCATACATTGCTGATTTCATTTGATATGCATTGCTATGCCTCTGTTGGAGTGTGCAGGTGATAGCAGGTGATTCAAACACACAAGCAGGGTCAATGGGAGGCTTTCCTTCGAGCAGGTTTGTTTGTTTCTCCTTCTCAGGTTTCAACGGAAACTGAGGCATGGCTGGCGACTGACGGAGGCTCAGCTGGAGAGGGACTTCAGTGGACTGAGTGCTCAGAGAGGTCAGTGGGTTCAGGCTGTGCTCAGGAGATGCTGATGGAGCCTGGCGATGAAGCAGAAGCTTAAGAGGAAGATGAGAAGCAGAGGAGGCAACAACAAAAAATAGGAAAACAAGCAAGTGTGGCTGTGGGTTTCACTGTTGTTGGTGTGCTCCTTGTGTAGCTTCTCTCTTGAGCTTTCTTGCTACTGTCTTGTGAGAGGTTCCTCCTTAGTCTCGTAAGCTTACCTTGTATCCTATTGAGACGCTTATGGAGAGGTATCTCCACCGAGAAGGAGGCGTTATTTTATCCGGGTCACCGGGGCTTGATCTGCCGACGATCAAGGGATCACCCACCTCACGGGCACGCCAAGGGGTAGGGGCAAGTTATCCCCGAACCTTGTACATCCTCGTCTTAGCGACTGTGTGGTTTTTTTTTCAGTTTCTGCATTTCTGTTTGTGCTGTTAAACTTGTATTGCTTCCGCTACGGCTAACTTAAGTGCAGAAAGATTTCAAAGGGTGAGTTCTTGTGTCTGGCTATATTCACCCCCCCTCTCTAGTCATCCAAGTTCCAACAAGTGGTATCAGAGCTTGGGGCTCTACTTCAACGGCTTAACATCCGAGAGCTAACAAAGATGGCCATGGGAAGAGAAGGGTTTAGCACCAGCCGACCTCCACTTTTCGATGGCGCTGATTTTCCTTACTGGAGGTTGAAGATGGAGTTTTATCTCAAAACCAACCTCGGCATGTGGTTTGCTGTCAAGGAAGGTTTTTCCACTCCTAAAGATGCTGAGGGAAAAGAGATGGACTTCTCAAGTTGGTCAGCAGATCAAATTCGAAGAGGTGAAGCCGATGCGAAAGCGGTGGTAACTTTACATTGCGGGTTGACCAAGGACCAACTAATCAAGGTTGGTCCCATCACAAGTGCTAAAGACTTTTGGAACAAAGTCATTGAGCTCCATGAAGGAACCCAAGACACCCGAACTGCCAAGAAGGACCTCCTTCTCAGCCAACTCCAAAATCTGTCTATGAAAGAGGAAGTAACTGTAAGTATACTTCATGGTTGGTTTAAAGAGATACTCAACGGTCTCCACTCCATCAATGAAAAGGTAGAAAACCGAGACTTAGTAAGGTATATTCTCAAAGCCTTCCCTAGGAATGCCTTGTGGACATCCATGGTGGATGCCTACAAGGTTTCCACGAATTTATCTTTTGTTAAGTTAGAAGATCTATTTTATGAAATGGAACTACATGAGATCTCTAACAAAAGTTCAAAAGAGAAAGGTATTGCTTTAGTGGCAGGTGACAAGAAGAAGAAGAAGAAGTTGAAGAAGAAGGAGAAGGAAGTCTCTTCATCTTTATCCTCATCCGAGTCCGAGTCCGAGTCCGAGTCCGAGTCCGAGTCTGAGGAGGAGGGCAGCTGGTCTTCTTCCTCCGAGATGACCAACTTTGTTAGAAGGATGATGAGGAAGAGCCGGTGCCTCAAGGGTAAAGGTAACCCGAGTATAGTTAAAATTGATAAGTCTAATGTTACTTGTTTTGAGTGTAGAAAGAAAGGACATTACAAGGATGAATGTCCAAAGTTAAAGAAGAAGAAGGATAAATCAAAGAAGAAAAAGAAAGCCTTGAGGGCCACATGGGATGAATCGTCCTCTAGTTCATCCGAAGAAGAGGAGGAGGAGAAGTACACTCATCACCGTGCCCTCATGGCCATAGAGGATTCAAATGAAGAGGAGAGTGGAGACGAATCAAGCTCCTCAACCACGCCTTCATCATCTTCGGATGATGAAGAGGTAATCTCTCCCGAGCTAGATAAGTGCTATAGAACCATTGCATGTCTAGCTAGGTTGCTTAAAAAATCCAAGAACAAAGTTAAATTGTTGAAATTGGAAGTAGAAGAATTGAAATCCTCTAGGGTGGAGGATATTAAAGATTTTCATGAGAAATCCTCTAAGGATGAGGATCTTGGTAATATGCATGATAAGTCCCTTGAAAATGAGAATAAGGACTTGAAGAACGAAGTTGAAAATCTCAAGAATATTCTTGAGAAATTTTCAACTAGCTTCAAGACCCTAGACATGATTCTAAATTCACAAAAAGCAGTCTACAACAAGATTGACTTAGGTTATCAACCTAAACAATCAAGTTTCATATCGTTGATGTCTAGAACCCAATTTAGAGCACAAAATAATTCTAGGATTCAAAAGGCTAAAAAGAAAATGACTAAGGCATGGGCGCCAAAGTCATTCATTGTAGATTCATTAGGTCCCAAAATTTGGGTACCTAAAACCTCTATCTTTCGAATTGTATAGCTTAGTTTGAGGGGGAGCATCTATCAACATGGGTGGTTGATATTTGGTGCTCCAAACATATAGTCATTCCTTGTTAAGAATGTGCTTACCATTTCCTCAAATTCACATGAATAGCTTAGACTAACCCACAACTTGCTCTTGCCATGAATTGCTTAGGATAATTGGTTTTCCTATAGCAATTTATGTTTACTGCAAATGATGATTAATGATATGTCATAACTCAAGCTTAAGGTGTTTTTGAACCTGTTCTAGTATGCCATGAGTTTACTATATGTGTTACACAACATGAAGACATGTTAGGAAACAAGTATGAACTCATAGTTTGTGATGATTCAAGACTCAATACTTAACTTCTATGACTTAGCTGTTTTCTCATCAAACTTGACATTTTTCATATACCCAATATTATTTGGATTATCGAGATATCAATACTTAGGTGTAGATTGAATTATCAAATTTGTTTGGAATAAAAATGATCATGCCTTGGCACACATAGATTTCATTAATTTATTGATGTTGATAAATAGTAATATGCATCCCTGCTATCCATGATTAAAAACTTCCTGTTCAAGTGATGGTATGCATACCTGCCTTGGAATTTTGATACAAGCATGTTTTGACATTCAAGTTCATGCTTAGAGCATACTTATCATGCTTTGACATAAATCTGTTTTTGAAAACTCAAGATCATGCCAAGAACATGCTTAGAACATAATTGATCAGTCAACCTAGTGATGGTATATTAATTCATGGAAATTCTTAATCCTTGATATGAAATGAAGCTTAGTTAAGAGGCCCAAATCAGATTGCTTGTTTGA